>OMPJ01035090.1:8250-21428 GCA_900312935.1 Carapus acus | reverse complement strand
CCCGACCCCTAAAAGAGGAGCTCGGAAAGCGGCGGTCAGCAGCCGCACCAACGTCCACATCCTGGTGGATGCGGGCCTCAAGGTGCAGAAACCACTGGGACGAGGACGCTGCGTCGCTAAGGTGATGCTCAGGTGGAGGAGTGCGAGACAGACAATGTTTGCGTCTCTGTCCCCCTCTGCAGCTGCTCCACCTCAGCATGAAGAAGGCCAAAGTCACTTCGGCAGAGGACTCGGCTCTGGAGATGTTGGACCCCTTCGTGGACCTGCTGCTCGAGTGTCTCAACTCCGCTCACGTCAAGGTGGGACGCTTTGGATCGAACAGCTTCGCTTCGCCTTGTCTGCGAGTAAGTTGGTAACCGCCCCGTCCTCGTCCACCTCCCTCCGTCCCTCTCTCAGGTGATCACGGAGGCCCTGGTGGGGATCATGTGGCTGCTGAAATTCCCGCTGCCGTCGGTGGAGCAGAAGGCGGAGCAGCTGACCAAGCAGCTATTCGTCCTGCTAAAGGACTACTCCAAAGCCGGCGCCGCCCGCGGAGAGAACTTCCTCCTGGTCCAGAACTGCTTCAAGGTCGGGAAGGAGACGTCCCCCTGAAGGGGAAAGGGAGGGGGTGGAGCCACCTGGAGGTCACGTCTGAAGACAAAGTCCTCTCTCCCTTTTCCTCTCCCGCAGTCTATCACTGTTCTCGTGAAGAACGTGAGGAAGAATCGCATCTCAGAGACGCAGCTCCAGGTGCTGCTGGGATACGCAGAGGAGGACATCTACGACAGGTCCCGCCAAGCCACCGCCTTTGGCCTGCTGAGGGTAAAACCGAAGGAGACGGTGAACCAAAAGGAGCGATCGCACACACGCTCATGTTGCAAATTTTGCGTGTGTTCAAGGCGATACTGTCACGGAAGCTGGTCGTGCCCGAGATGGAAGAGCTGATGAAGAAAGTAGCGAAGCTGTCCATCACCGGGAGGAACAACATGATCAGGACTCACTGTCGACAGGTACACAAGCACACACTTGCAGACTCGCAGACACACAAGCAACAACAGAGAGCCTAAGCCCGCTTTGTGTGTCTGTGTGTGCGTCCCCCTCAGATCTATCAGAAGTACCTGCTGGATTATCCACTGGGGAAAAAGCTCCAGTTGCACCTGGACTTCATCGTGTCTCAGCTGTCCTACGAGCACGACACAGGGAGGGAGTGTACGCTGGAGACCCTGTCCTACATCTTCCAGGCCTTCCCAGAGGTCAGAGCACGCACACACACACACACCTGCGTACACACCCCTAAGTCCTCAAATGAAACAGACCTGGCATGTGCTTCTTCTCCCTCGTAGAAACTGCTGTCGAAGCACAGCGGCCTCTTCTTCGCCCCGCTCGCTCTGGTCGTGGGCAACGACGACTCGGCGCGCTGCCGAAAAATGGCCTCCGCTGCCATCAAGGGCCTGCTGGCCCGGCTGGACCTGAACCACCAGGACAACCTGTTCACCCTCGTCAACGCCTGGCTGAGCTCTGAGAAGGTCGGGAAAGGTTTTTGCCGTTTACACCGGCCTACCAAATAATAATAAAAGAAAAAAACAAAGAAAAACAGACTGTCAAATGTGAACCTTTCAACCTGTCCTCGCTTCCTCAGCCCAGCCTGCGCCGCCTCGGTGCCCAGGTGTGCGGCCTGTTCGCTGAATCGGAGGGAGAGAAGTTTGTCCGACGCCTGGAGGACCTGCTCCCCCTGCTGGACAAAGAGATCCACCCCGACAACTTTGAAGATGTAAGTGAGGCACTGCGAGGAGAACTTGTACACTGTGTGTGGGCAAACTATGGCCCGTGGGCCATATCAGGCCCGATGGTCGTTTTGATCCGGCCCACCAAAAAATGGTGCAGAATTCTCACACACAAAGAAGACACACACACATGCACACACACATACTCAAACACACCCAAGCTGACGTTCCACAACCCTCCGCCTCTCAGATGGAGGAAGAGGAGGAGGAGAAAGGCGCTGACCGGCTGCTGTTCAGCCACCTGACGCTGGTCACCAAACTCTGCGCCCACTGCGGCCTGCTGGAGCTCAGCAAACCTCAGGACACGCTGGGACATCTATGGGGTGAGCGGGCAGACGGATGCACGCTGTCCAATCTGTCCATCCGTCCTCCGCATTTACCTAACAAACTGTCATCTGCTCCAGGCCACATCGAGGCCCACCTGCGCCACCCTCACTGCTGGGTGTGGCTGACAGCCTCGCAGCTCTTCGGCCAGCTGTTCGCCGCCCATCAGCCGGAGCAGCTGGTGTCCATTTGGAGAGGAGAGGGAGGAGACCAAGGAGACTCAGCCAATCGTATGGCGGCCACCGCCTTCATCGCCCGTGATCTGGACAAGAAGGTGAGACCCAGAGAACCGTAAACCACAACGCCGACTTCAGTTTACTCAGCCTCATTCTTCCCTCTGCTCCTTTCCCAGATCAGGGAGCTGGTCTTGTCCTTCTGCCACCAGCTGCAGTCTAAATTCCTGGACACCGCATCAGGAGAACAGGTGACGAGTTGGGGATCACGGTGGGAAATGTCCATCCCCGTCTGAGCTGCTGCAGGACTCAACTTCTTCACCTCCTTCTGCCCGCAGGTGGTGAAGAACCTGTTGTTCGCCGCCAAGGTGATCTACCTCATCTCGCCAGAGTCGGACACCAAAGACGAGCAGATGGATACGGAGGACGGAGAGGGCGAGCAGAAACAACAAGAGGAAGAGGAGGAGGAGGAGGAGGAGGAGGAGGCAATTGAGGCAATGGCGGAGGAAGAGGAGGAGGAGGAAGAGGAGGAGGCGGCGGAAGAGGAGGCAGCAGAAGAAGACAACAAAGATGACCGCCCTCCTTCGCTCCTGTGGCTGATGAGGAAGCTGCTGCTCATGGCAAAGCGAGAGGCAGCCAACAGTCCAAAAGTGCCTCTGAAGGTAACACGCACGCTCACACACACGCTCACACACACACACACACACAACCAAATATGGCGTCTTCCCACCACCTTGTCCTCTCCTTCATTTTGCAGAGAACCTGCGTGTTCAAGTTCCTGGGCGCCATCGCCATGTACCTGGGTGCCGATCGGCTGGGCCCGTACCTGAGCACCATCATCACGCCCCTGTACAGGGAGCTGGACAGCACCTACGCAGAGCAAGGTGAGCGCCGCCCCCTCACGCCACGAGGCGATAAATCACCCTGCCCGCACCACCTCACGCGCCCGCTCTCGTCCGTGCAGACCCCACGCTGAAGAACCTGGCCCAGGAGCTGGTGGAGCTGCTGAAGAAACAAGTGGGGCTGGAGAGATTCTCGCTGGCCTTCTCCGCCATCCAGAGAGAATTCGCGCTCAGGCGAGCGGCGCGCAAACGGCAGCGAGCTGTGCAGGTACGTAAGCGCGGAGACGCAGGACCCTGCCGTCGGGGCCAGACTTGGCGTTAATCTTCACTTTCCGATTTGTCCGCAGGCCGTGAAGAACCCCGAGGTGGCCGCCAAGCGGAAAATTAAGAAGCAGAAGAACAAGATCGAGGCCAAGAAGAGGAAAATCGAATTCCTGCGGCCCGGATACAAAGCCAAAAGGCAGCGGAGCCGTGCGCTCAAAGATCTGGCCATGGTGCAGTGAACGCCTCGGGGTTCACACGGACAGTCAGAGGTCAGGTCAGACGATCCAGCGCGCCCTCACTCTGCCACGTTTAACGAACCGGACGGCAGCGATGTCGTAAATCATGTTCAAAATGTGTTTACAGGCGAGTGTAGGGGAGCTGAACTCACATTTGATGTTGTCCGGAACTTCTAGCTTTGTATTTTGGACAACGTTTGTAATTAAAACACATACCACACATTTTACAGATCATCCTATATTGGCATTTGATATATGATACAAAAATCACATGCGTTTTGCACTGACTGCACACTACTGTATGTGTCTTCAAGTCAAATAAAAAAACAAATACTGTACAGTATAAATAATCTGTGTATGATTCGTTCTTTCGATTTCCGTTTGAAAAACAAAAACGAGAAAACCAAAGCCACTTCCGAAACCCGTTTCCGTTTTTGGTTTTCTCGTTTTGGAATCAAAATCAAAAATCGAAAAACAAAAAATCGGATTCCGGTTTGTATCGAAAATTATTAACACTGAGCTATACTATACATTACATCATATGAACAACAACATTAACATTATGTATGAAACCATAACAAATTGGGGGGGTGGAGACATCCCCCGCAGACCTGGCGTCCTAACTCCTCCTTGCCGTAGCAAATTCATTTAGCTTAAAAAAAAAGCAGACTCCCAGTTCAGTGAGGATCCCAAGTCTTGTTCACCACAGTTTGCTGCAGCTCCTCTCAGACTTTGGCCGAGCAGCCACCTGCTGTCAGTTCATTGGGTATCCCACCACCTAAGACATGGAATAAAAGCAATACTGGTTTGGCTGGGTGGACTGGGAGTGGAAATAATGGATGGAACTTGAGCATACCTGTGATCCCGTGTGCATTCCACGGAGGCACCACTCTGTCAAGTCCAATTTGGCTGACTTGACACGTCAGATTTGACTTGCAGAATTTTGTGAGAATGTCCTCCATGTCCACAACCTCTTGGTCCAGGAGGTGCACCAGAGCCCGTTTCAATGGATACTTCACACGCCTCTTCACCTCTGGCCACAACCGCTCAACTGGGAGGCTCTGTTATAAAGATATTGATAGACACTATGATGAAATTACATTTTATTTATAGAAAGAGAACATGAGTCCCCACTTTTACTTTGACATGGTGAGATGTTAAAGGTTGGGCCCAAAAATGAGACTTAGAATATCAAAGCCCTGGTCCTGTTGTCACTGAGTTCCTCATCTCCTGCTAAGTATGAGTCTGAAATAGGAGTTGGACTCCACTTTTGCATTACTTTTGATGTCAAATGACCTCTTGATAGCATGGACAGTAAGGCTTACAAATCAAATCAAGAGCGAAATGAGATTACACAAAAGTATGTAGAAATAAGTATAAACATAAAAGCACTTAACAAAACATGAAAAGTAAAAAAAGTATATGTAAAGTCAGATGTTGAGATGTAATACAAAGAAATGGAATGTAAATCAATAGTGACAGCACATTGGTGATAAACAGTCTATACAGTACATGACTACAATCTGCATCAGTTTATCAAGTGGTGCAAGATTTAAACACTCTGAAGGTCCATGAAGCACCAATAATTGATATATTGATTGACACAGCCCTTACCCTTGTTGACGTGGTTTGGAGGTGTGGTGTCCTGCTGAGGTTCAGTGTGTATCTTGACAGCCTCTCTTGCATGTGAAGACACAGGGAAGACTCCAAACTACCATGATCCACCCCAACCTGCTCCCACATGCCGTGGTTCACCACTGCAGATCTGGAATAAGACCATGTTTACATGACTGCACTGTATTTAGCCAATTCAGTGAAAGTATGTAATTTAAGGAGAATACAGGATAGAGGGGAGCAACTTTTTGGGTGGAGGGGTCTTAAATATACCAAAAAATATATACAAAATAAAAATACAAAATTTACAATATAGTGTGAAAGAAGCCTTGAATGGAAACACACCTCATGTATAGATTGCATCGCAGCGTTGTCCAGCTCTGCGTCTGACACGTGTCTCTTCTGACACATGTCTTTTCCTCCTCACATTATGCCGAGTACAAAATCTTCTGACACTCATCTTCGAGCAATGTTGGATACCCATCTGCTCGAACTTTTGAGGTATTTCGGCGTGTGTCAAACCGTTGTCGAAAAGCTCCGTGATAAAAGTAGTATGTGGTTCCGGCGCCGCCATGATCTAGTTAGTGGCCAAAGTTCCGCTCATCGCCAACCTTCCGGGTCACGTGAACCGAACCAATGAAGGAATGACATCTAATTCAGTCCCGTTTTTCCCGTTAATCCATTTCGTGTTTTCAATCCGTGCCGAAAAATGAAAAATTACAGAAACGGGCATTTTTTTAGAATTTTTGTTTACCGATCATCGATTTAGATTCCAAAACCTGGCTGGTGATGGCGCCCTCATCTCTGTCAGTAGAAGCTGATTGAGAAAATAAAAAGAAAAGACGTGAAACTTGCACCTCAGCGTTTCTTATTCCCCCGCAGCTCATCAGCCTCCATATCGTGGTTAATGTGGCAACAGTGGCACATTTTGTCTACGTGAGCTTGGTAAGACGTTCACGACTATATCTGCTATCTGCTCCAAAACAAAGCAGTTGTTCAACAATCTAAGACGAAAGCGCGAATGTGAGACGTTGCAGTCAGTCAGTCCGTCAGTCGGTCAACTCTCAAAGTTATGTAACAATAAGACATTAGCAGGAGGTTTGAGGCCAAAAACACAAAGACGCTTGCCATTGACAGTTAAGCCACATCCGTATTTGTACGCACTCAACATTTCCTCCAGGGGGCGAGAAAGTATTTCATATGTTTGTTGAAACATTGCAACGTTTCTAAATAAATGGAATTATTATCATGTGTGATTTCTCCGCATAGTGCATTCTAAACCTACTGTATTTTTAGAGTAAGAATGAATGAGTATCCCTAATTGGTCCATTCACACCATGTTGTGTCGAGCAGGAGCTGTCCAGTCCAAAGAGGTGCTGAAGAAATTCGGCACCGCCGTGTGCTGTGGTGGTGCAGAGCAGCTTTGTGCAGGGGTGGATGAAGTTGGACTTGGGGCGAGGGGGGCCGTTTAGAGGGGACAGCTTCTGTCCAGGGGTCCAGCTCACTGTGGGACATTACGGACTCGTTTCTCTTGATGGTCCACGTCAACTGGACATAGAATTGACATGCAATAGAAAGTAATGAACGCAAAGAATAGAATCTGAGTTCACTAAATTGATTAAAAAATTAATCTGTCCGCCTGATTTGAGCTGATGACATCGTTTCACAGAGGGCCTGCAAAAATATGTCTGCAACTCGTACATTTAGGCAGCAGATGGCGCCTGTGTACCGAATATGAACGTTGAGCCCGGAAAGGGAGGGTAAAATGATTGGAGGACACAGGGGGAACTTAACAGATTCCGGTTCTGGCTCAGCAGCTCCGCCCACCGTTTAGATGTCACTGTTACATCATAAATATCATCCAGTCATGCAGATGAATAAATTCGTACCAAAGTCTACTTTCTGATTTCTTCCCTCTACTATTCAAGGTCACATCTTTCAAAACTTTCAACGACTTCCCACGAGAAGTCCCAACCCATATCTTCTTTATCCTCATCTTCATTTGCAGATCTGCTGTGGTCAATAAAACCTCCATTGAAACAGAATGGGAAGGCCATTTGTCTTCCCGTCTTCCAGTCGAAGAGGTTGAACAATGCACACGAGGTGAAAGACAGTTGGATACAAGACGGTGAGGACACAAGACGCAACGACTATTTCAAGATTAGAAGTGAATTTTGTAAAAGAGTTCATTTATTCCAACTGCATTTACATGGTCAAGATGGAGGCAGATATCACCTGTGACGTTCCACGTGTGGCAACTGTCGTAAATAGTCCACAAGAGGGCAGCCTAAAGACGAGACCGAGAGCGGACGCCCTCACGCGTCCAAACACGTCCAGACGCGCGCACGCTCGTCCTCTATCCTCCGGCGAGACGACTACCTGAGCGTCTCAACTTGCAAAGCGGCCCACACTAACCAGCTTTTATCTATTAGTAGGCTATTATCTGTTAAGAATATGAAATTTTGATGTCCAAAATGTATAAAACTGTGATTAACCATGACGAATGAAGTGGAATGAAGTCATAGAGTTGCCTCGCTGTTTCTTGTTACTGTCTTGGTCATGAGTCAGTGTATAATTGTTATATTTCTAAGCTATTCATTTAAGATATATGCCTTTGTGCAGATTAACTGTTGTGTTGATTAACGCAACAGTTACTGTGATGATTTTTTTAAATGATATTTTGCAAACACAGCAAAGAATAAGGCAGCCAATAGAATAGTCAAGGAAATGGTGTTCGTCGTGGAAAAATTGCAAATGCCCTGTCTGTAAACAGATATGAGCAAATCTTGAGATACCTGAGATATCCTGAGAGCAAGGGTTTGCATATGTACAGCAAGACACAAGTTAATTCATTTTTGCAGAAAGCTCACAATGTTTTATGTTTTATATTCTATTAAAGAAAAAAACGTTTTTTTGGGGGGGAAGAGTTCAACCATGTCGTGTGAAGAATGAAAAAAGAAAAAAATCTCAACTAAAGCTTTCATAATGCATGCACCAGAGGGTTTAGTTTATTAACTTGGAGTTAAATAAAATAGTCGGCGGGCCCCTAATGAGCAACCTTTTCAAGAGGAAAAATGCAGAAAATAGGAGCACATTATAAAAATGGAGCATTATGTGTTATGGCCTGATCAAAAGAAGAGAAAAAAAAAACAAAAGATGCCTGATGAGTACCTCCATGTGTTGTTGTATATAATGCGACTTTGTGTTAAAGACACAAGCTCCTTTCTGTTTGATTTCCACCCTGTCAGTGAGTCTCCTTTTCCCTCCGAGGCAGTTGTATGTTGACACATTCGCAGGTACATGATGGGTGTGACGGTGCAATTAATTGATACAAAGGGGGGGGTTGTTGTGCTAACGTCAACGATGTGCTTAAGTAAAGTTCAGCTTCACGAAACGACCTAACACCGGGTGAACCTTAACACAACAAGTTATTTGGCTCCTCATATCAAACTTACCTCCAAATATCACATGTCCCGAGTGAGGCGATGGAATGGGGACAGCGCTCTGATCAACCGGCATCAGCAAAGCAAACGTTAGCAACCAGACGTCAAAGTCGTTGTTTCCAACTTTTTTCAGCCCCTTGGCAATAAGCGTCCAAACTCACCCTTTGTCCACTTGGTCTCAGGACGTGAAGAGGAGGAAAAGGAAGAAGTGGAGATGGAGGGGGGAAGTGGGGGTGGGAGTTGTCCCTGACTATCCCTCTCAATTAGCAAGGCCTGATGCCGCCGACCCTGCTAACGCCTTTAAACCGGACACGACAAAACATCTCTCAAGACATCCCCAGTGGCTACAGGGACCATGGTCTCTCATGCAGAAGAACCAGTGATCTCATCCACACCACCTGGGGTAACCCGAGGTCACACACACACACATATGTACACACATACCCACACACAGAATGCCACAGGTGATCCATGGCACGTTGAGCTAAAGCTCATGTATCCACGCACATGTGTGTGTGTGTGTGCGACAAAGAGCGTGGGAGATGTTCACAACTTATTTCGTCCCTTCCAACCCCTTCTCAGATCGCAGTTTTCATTCCATCTGTCCCCATCTTGTCACTTTCCTCACTCGCCTCGAACGCGTCGACACACCCTGAGTGCCTGTGTCGAGTCTTGTGACCCACGCTGACGCCACAGGTGCACGGGGCAGGTCTGTGTGCATTTGGGGAATATTTGCCGTGCGCGAGACTTTGCGGAGCCGCATGATGTCGTCCCTCCCAACCCCACTCCGCCCCTTTGGCTCCCTGGCTTTGGCTGCGCCACCTCAAACGATTCATGTTTGCGCCCCGCATGGGAGAGGCCACATTCTGACACTATAAAAACCCCCTGGCTCCTCATTCTCCATCAACATCAGCCCGAGTCAGACACCTACAGCTGCAGCATCACCATCAAGGTGGACTGGCCGACCTCTCTCAGACTCTCTCACTCTTTGTCTTTGTTGCCTTCAGTTTCAAGGTCGCACTAACGAGTTTCTTGCCTCCGTCCGACAGATGGCATCTCTGCTTCATCTCATCACCCTCCTCGGTGTGGCCGCGGTGAGTTAGACACGCTCCCACGCTCTGAACGTATTGTCGTTCTCTTTTTTTTTGATTTGATCATTTCGTCCCTTCAGTGTCCTCATTTTTCTCTTTCATCTCTCTTTCTCCCCTCCAGTTGGCGTCAGGTTTGTCCACCTCCACTTGTTTTTGCAATGATTAACCAACATTTATGTCATCCTCTGACCCATTTTGGCCCTCTTTTGTGTGGCAGCCGCTTGCCCCGACGGTTGGAGCGAAAACGAAGGGCGCTGCTTCCTCTTCGTCAACCAAGAACAAACCATGGCCGACGCCGAGGTAACCAACCGACTCCCGACTAGTGCTTGTATCAGAATCTGCAGCCATTCTCTCCACTCCCCAGAGAGACTGCTTTAGCAAGGCAGCACACATAGCAACCTACGGGAGCCGGAAGGACGTCAAGTATGTGAAAAAGACGATGGGTGTGAATGTGCCGATCTGGACTGGAGTCTCCGACGCCTTAGAGGTCAGCAAAGCGCCGAGAGAGCAAAATGTTTTGGCCTCGCCTCTTATGCTATAGCCAAGAGCTGCAAAGCCCTCCGCCGATCACCGCCGTTGAATCTCCTCCCTCCGCCCACCTTCCATCTCTCAGGAGGGCAGCTATCGGTCCAACGATTGCTCGACCGCCAACGCCGCCTGGGTAAGCGGACAGCTGCCCGGCGCTGACGCTGACGCGGATTGTGTGGAGCTGGACAATGGTACCAAAACACGCACCGCCCACGGGGAGCCTCCTCAGTTTGGCTCTGCCCCGTCCCGCCTGTAAAGTCTGTCCTCCTTTTTCCACAGGGTCGTTCCGCAACCGCAGTTGTGACAGCAAGATTCCCTACATCTGCGCAAAAGTCGCTAAATGAACGCCGACGCCAAACCACATGGACAGGGGCCTCCATCATGTCGTCGCCTGGATGTCTATCAACCCCGAAATCCCCTGACCACACCCCCCAGCCCCTACTGACCGCTGGCCCACTGAGTTTCAGACTCAGACTGAAACTTCAATGAGTCGCATATGTTTTGGGTTCTGGTGGTGAAACTAAATAAAGTACCTTGCATTCCGAATTTGATAATGCCTCTCATCATTATTTATCACAACTGTTTCAGCATATCTCTATTTTCAATTGTTCTATATATTTATCCATCCACCTATCCATCCATCTCATACACGCTGGGGTTTTACCCTGCTACCTCTATGAATATGAATCTGTGAATGCATCATTACTGTATTGTTCTGAATATAAGACGATTTTTTTTCCCCCTGGAAATAAAAAGTGGGGTTGTCTTATTTTTGCAGACTAGGCTTCTAACAGCATTGCCAGCGTCTCTCTCTCTCTCTCTCTCTCTCTCTCTCCCTCTCCCTATCTGTCTCTCTCTCTCTCCATCCCCGTCCTCCCATTCCCCCGCCCTCCTTCTCTCTTTCGCCGGTCGCTTCACCTCCCTGCACTGAGTAACAGCTCAGGTGGAGAATGGCATAGAGGAGCAACATACCAAAGCGGAGCGGCTCGACAGCGGTGCAAGTGAACAAGCTAATCAGAAAAAGTTCTGATGCTAACTTTAAGGCTATTGTGGTGAATGCTGCCGAGGTATCTGACAATGTTCAAGTAGCCAAACGATAGAGTCGCATAATGTGGCCTGCAAAGATGACGCGCTAAGAGAGAACAGAGAGATGAACGGAGACCTGCTGATCATTCCAGGCGGGATGATCAGCACCTCCAGGTGTTGGATCTGGTTGTCAATAAGCCATTCAAGGAGAATTTGTGTAATCCAACTGGGAAAATCAAGAAGCCTGCAGTTCGTTTGCTCTGTGAATGGAATACTGGACAGGGTAAGAGAGGACAGGGAGATGATGAGTGTGGGTGTGATGGACTCCAAAGGGGATAAAGAGAGTGACACCAGAGGGCCAGAGGACGCTGCTGGTGAGGGATTGATAGTCTTAGATGACAGGGAGAAAAAGTTGAACTGTTTCCACTATGTTTGATGTTTAATTTTACTTGGAGGTCCACTGCAAAGGCATGTCTGAATATATATCTGTCAAATCTTATCTATGTTTAATTTATATCTTCAAATAGAATGTTCTGCATGATAAAACAAGGTTTTGTCATCAAAAAGCCTTTTGGAGAGGGAGGGTCATCTTATATGCAGGATTGTTTTATATTCAGGTCAATATGCTACATACATTACATACATAAATGATTTCTGATACTGTACGCAATAGTCATATCTGCGGATTCCATCTACCAGATACAAATATGAATTACTTCAAAATTACTCATGGTTATGTGGTTGACAGGTTCGTTGTAAGGATGAAACTACATAAAGTTTGGGCATTTGAAGTGCGAATGTGTCGTGTGTGTGTGTGTGTATGTGTGTGTGCGTGTGTGTGTGTGCGCGCGTGTGCCATCGATGCCCATTCATCCATTTCCAAATGCTATGTCATGAATAACTTCAATTCTAAGGTCATCCCCCTGTGCGTGCCATCTAAAATCTAAAATAGTAAAATCAAAAAGAAAATGGCTGCTTCGCCATTGCGCCCGCAACAAGTGCTGAATTCAGAAAAGGTCCCAGCACATCTCCGTTTCATACTTGTGCCATTTCTGAGCCTGTTTGTCAAACAATCCTACTTCTTCGCAATGAAATTGATGACAGCTGAGGGATGCTTTCAACGCTTTATGGGTGTTGGGACGAGAAAGGCGGCCTCACACATGACAAAGAGAGAAGGAAAACAAAGGTTTGGCTGGTTCCCTTTGCTGAGGCGGCTTGCGGCTTTATCATTGTGTTCATCTAGATAATTACGCATCCCAGAATCCTCCGATCCTTTCATCGGCGCCTGTCGTCTATAGGTACTCTGACAAACATGGGCAGTGCCAAAATCCGGCAGGGTGAGGACACAACTCCCTTTGGGAATAGGATGTGAATGATGATGTGGCTGTGTCAGGTCGCACTCGATCGTGACCTGGACCTGTGCCTGAACCATTTGTTTGTCACGTGTGCGTGTGTGTGAGTGTCATTTTTTAATTGCTCAACCACTACTACAACCACTACTGCTGAGCCCTTTTGTGCAGAGTGTCACTTCATCTCGAGGTGTTTGCATCTGATATGGTATGGTTCCCCTGATGATGTACGGTTCCCTTGATAAGTTATGATTCCGCTGATGAGGTACGGTTCCCCTGATGATGTACGGTTCCCCTGATGAGCTACGGTTCCCCTGATAAGGTATGATTCCACTGATGAGGTACGGTTCCCCTGATGAGGTACGGTTCCCCTGATAAGGTATGATTCCACTGATGAGGTACGGTTCCCCTGATGAGGTACGGTTTGCACACAAATTACACTGTACTGAATTACGCCCTTGTCCTCTGCTTGTCCTCCCAGTTGTCCTTTGCTAGTCTCTCCAATCCCTGACGTCCCAATCTGCG
>OMPJ01035087.1:0-23086 GCA_900312935.1 Carapus acus | reverse complement strand
GTGAAGGCACTGTTTGTCTTAATTTGACGAGAGCCACCAGTACTCCGCAGAGCTCTCCTGTTCACTACTTTGTGGAGTTGGGTATATTTGACACCTCACAAAGTCATTATTTCTCAGTGGCGGTGGACAGCCGAGGGTCCTGTACAAGCTAATGCCTTCATACTGGCTTAAATGGTGTTAGACTGGATCTGCTTTTAATACCACGCATAGCTCCTTTTTGTCAAAAAAACGAAACAAAAGAAACAATTTAATTTGACTCCCTTGGTGAAGTGGCGCTGTATATGGAACTGTGAAACAAATTGAGAACACTGAAATATTCAGCTAAGTTTCTACTTCGTAGATGAGCTTCAGCTTCCTGGTTAGCAACCACACATTTGGATTTTTGTGAGTCGTTGTCTAGAATATGCAAAAATCATACTCGTCAAGATTCACGTTTTGTTCATTTGGCGCTGGAACATTGTGATATACAGTATCTAGACAAATCTTGGTGAAAGGGCACAAATAGAACATGCATATACAGAGACATACAGAGACCCTCAATCAAATATCTGTTGACAATCCACTGTGAGATGCATGTCTGAATTGCATTTATTGTGATTGATAGATGGTTAATGATAAGAAAAGGTCTCTATCGTCTGTTCTGCTTTCAGGATGTGATCTGTGGAGTGGTGATCTCAGCCACTCTCATGTTCGTCACCTACCCATATTGGGAAAGTGTTGACCACTTCCAGCTCCAGAGCCCTTTCTCTCCTGTGGTGTCGTTGGTACTGCCCTTCTTCCTCAGCTACACATATCCTGACCAGGACCATTACAGCACAACAAGGGGAGATACAACCACTATCCTAGGAGCAGCGGCCGGGGCGTCTGTGGGATATTGGGTGAATGAGCAGCTTGGAGAGACTTTTGAGCCCGAGGGAGTCTTACCTGTTCCATTTCCCACATTCAGAGTAGATCGGCTGGGTATTTACACTGCCCGCTTTCTACTCGGGGGATTGATGATGGTGGGAACTCGACAAATAATGAAAACACTAAGCCTGCATGTGTTGTACTTTTGGCACAAAGTGCCATCAAGTGATATCAATGCAAGGAGGAGGAGAGCGATCGAAGTGCCATACAAATTTGTAACATATACATCTGTTGGACTTGTCAATTCTGTGTTGATCAATAGAGTCTTAATTTTTCTGGGACTTTGGCATGGTTGAAATTATAACTGAAAGTGGTTTTGAAGGTTCGGTCTAAAATGATCTATTATTGTTTTCAGAGCAGATGATAAATGTCATATGTACAATGAGAATAAATAGTGATGTGACACACAGCTAATTTGTCTGTGCATGGTTACTGCTGTGTGCTGCAGGGGAATCTGTGCTATGTAAACACATGATCTTGGCTCTGATCCTGAAGCAGCCCCTCTTAGACACTACGTGTATTCATAGTACAATTTGAGCTAAACCCCTCGACTAAACTAAACTGTCCTCAACTAAGACTGGGCCAGACTGTTGAGTGGGCCACTTTCATGTGTTGAGCGTTAAAAAGTATAAAAACAAAAGATTTTTATGATTTCCATCTCAACTTATTTTGAACTTCTGTGTATTGCTTGAGAGTTGTGCTTCATGTACATCCAAATATTTCCATTTGAATTTAAAATTCATTGGGAACCCCCTCCCTGATCGCAACAACCTCATACCAGTCAGAAAAATCTTAACTAGTTAACAAGAAACTTGGAAACTTCATTTCAATTTCACCTTACTTGTCTGTGGTCTGTATGTTCACTGAGGTGTGTGTCTGTGTATGTGTGTCAGGGTGGATATCTGTCAGCTACAGCATATTATGCTTGTTTTCAAGATCAGCAGCTCGGGAAACCAAACGCATGGCTGCCTCAAGTGGTGCAGAGTTGGAAAGAATGCCGCAGTACTGGTCAGGCTAGATTATGACGAAGTGTGTAAATCTTTATGCGCTCTATGATTTGGAGGGCTGCTGGCAACGGCTTTTTGACTGCCAACTAGCACAATACAGTGAGGACCTTGCAGAGCTAGTGGAGTGCTAGTCATTACAAGATAGGCTAATAACATGCAAACTGGTACAAGACCTTGTTTTGATATTGAGCCATTTAATTTTGGATGGTTTACAATGGAAAGCACATTTCATACCCATATCCAAAGGAAAAACTGTCTCACATAAGCAATCTAAGCTGTTAAACCAAGAGGTCACTCGGAAAGTATGATGTAGTGTAAAGACACTATAATGTAGTGTATAGACACTCCATAATATTTTTCAGAAATTAATGCAGCAAGACGGCACAGGATTCATATCTTATTGAAAGCAACTACATCCACTGATTGAACGTACTGAAATGCGGTGATGGATTCCTCCAGGATATCTGTGCCCACTTTGTCGTCTTCCACCACACATCCTATTTGGAGCTTTTTGATGCCATATCCAATAGGGACTAACTTGGACTGTCCCCACAGTAACCCATCCATGCCAACACTGCGGACACACTCCTCTAACTTGGCCATGTCCGTTTAGTCATCCCAGGGCTTGACATCGAGTAGGATAGATGACTTGGCGGTGACAGCCAGCTTCTTTGACTTTTTTGCCGCATACTCGGCAAGACACTCCTCCCTGACTCTAGCCAGCTCTTCGTTTTCATCCTCATCAGACCCAAACAAATCGAAATCATCCTCGCTGGTGTTGGTGTTATCCTTTGAGGAAGTTGGAGAGGGTGGAAGAGTGAAATGACATGTGGCTAATGGGAGGGAGGCCCTTTCCCTGTGGAAGGACTTGATGTGGTTGTACCAGCGGAAGGCGTGATACAGAGCCACCGGTGGGGCGGAAGGGATGGCATCAAACACTGACGTGTCAGCTTGCGATGGTTCAAAGCCCTCAATGTAGCTTTTGTCTGCCAAGAAATCGTTGAGTACTTTGAGGCTGGACAGGGTGCTCAGGTCACCAAAGCTCGTTTTAGTGGAAATGGGATGAGTGACCATAGAGTGTGGGGACTCATTACTTGTTGGAAACTTCTGCTTGATAGTATCCTTCATAGGGACGTCGTGGCAGAGAGGCATTTCAGCAGTGTGCCCACTGGAAGAACCAAGGCAAGAGAGCATCAGGTAATAAGTCACCATGTATTCAAGCCAAAGGCAAAACCTCACCAAATTAAAACTATGCATGTCAACATGCAGCCCAACACAACATCCACCTCAATAACAATCAAAATTGAGAGAGCAACCCAAATTCTAGATGATCTATGCAGAAAAGTAAAATCACAGGAAGGTTTCGATGTCCATCTCAAGGGCTGAGCAGGGCATTGTGAGCTCGAAGTGATCGATGACATGTGGGTGGAGGACCCCGAGTAGTCCCACAGTCTTGCCACGGACGAAGATTTCGGCGCAGCGCCCAGGGAAAAAAGTCGAATCTGCCAAGAAAAAACAAACAAAAAAACATGAGAGCACTTAGAGACACAAATGATCCCTCCTATTCCAGTTGCTTTACATTGTCTTTCTCTCTATTGCCAGATGATGGTTCAGACCTTTGTTTTTTTCCCCTTGTACACAGGGTGTCATCTGAAATGAAACCTTCTGCATGAATTTGTGTCCCCACAAACGTTCTTGGACATCATTTGTGTAAACTTAGCCATAAAGAACTTCCTTGCAATGTTTTCTTGCGCAGTATTTCCCAGTCGATCACTGAGTGGGTGGTTCTGTGCTGACCTCACTGATTTTCCATCCATCTGTTGATAATTGTTCACCAGTTGTAGCTATCAGCCATCAGATCAGTTTATTCCAAAAAAATCAAAAACAGAAAACAGCAACAGGGCTCTGTCCCATAAAAGGCAAAGTAATAAAGTTTTTGAACTGTACATATGAAGCTTTTATCAACAACATGCCAAAGCTGTATTGATGAATCTCCAAAATAATCCATACTTATTATTTTTGCTTTCCAATCACATTCAAAACACTCATTGTGCATGTCGGCAAAATGAAAGTATACTCAACAGCTTGATAAATGCTGATTTGGCATCTGTCACTTTTCGAAAAAGGCACAGTGGCATGCAAACAGAGGGCCAGATTGATTGATCAGGGATCTGACGAGACACAGTGGTTGCTATGACAACATCCCCACGTGCAGAGACATTAAGCAATACTGTGCTACTTCCCACATTGCCTTGCTAATGGGTTCCAGAACTGACTGCGTGGATATTCATCAATTGCTTCAGACAAAGCTTTGTAAAATGGGACTTAAGAACACCACAGTGTGTGTGTGTGTGCGTGCGTGCATGCGTGCGTGTTGTGTGGGAGTGGCATGAAGAAAGTAAAGTCAACACACTCTAGTTCCAGTTGCCTGTACTGCATGTATCAAATGGTGGAGTGTTGCTCCTTGTACCATGAGCAGGATGCCATAGCAACTACTGTATAAATAGCATTGGTTCATCTTAAATAACCATTCGGTCAATGACAATCTTACACTTCAGTCAGGCCATTTTCTGCCCACTCTCTGGTTAACTTTCAGCAAATCATAATCGCATGAGTCAATATCACAGGAAGTGGCCATGATATCCTGCACATTGTCGACGTAATGCTCCCCCCCCTTTCATAACCAAAACATAGATAGTGATTGTTAGTACAGAGGATGACACCGAAATTACATCATTTCTTTCACACCATTCCTACCTTAAAAGCTAAGTTACATATTATCTGCCATTACGGGATAAAGGACTTTGACGACAATGCATTGCTGGGTGAAGTGCTACTATATTCTGACAGATCAACCCCTTAAATTTATTTCAATCACTGCTTGAGGTAACTGAATTTCTGTTCATAAAGGACCTTTTGATGCCACGTTTGAAGGAATCTAGAATTCAGTCTGCGACCTTCCATCTGGAAGCCTGAAGATTTGGTCAAGGCCTACGACATAGTGAGGGACATGCTTTAGCGGGTGGGAGTGGTGCAGTCAACATGTGTAAAGATGACGGGGTATAAAAAAAAGCACAAGAATGTCAGACACGAGAGAAACTGTGTTCAGCCAAATAGTACCAATGTGCTATGCAGAAAGCCATTTCATTTTCCTCCTTGCATGACTGTTTCTGTCAGATGGACAATCTCAGTGCCCGTGGGAGGGTGTTATATGTGCCAGTCTGCAACAGGGTGACATGACTCCACTGCTCTCTCCCACAGTGTGCAATCGCCACTCGTTGACGTGCCTCATCATGCTCACACCTACGCTTTATCTCCATCATCTTCTCTCTTTTTGCACTCTTACTGCATTTTTGCCCATCTCCATCCAGCCTCCCATCCTTTTCCCTTTCTGCCATTCCATCCCCACACAGCACTCATGCCCTGATACTTGAGCTCATTGATTTGCAGTCGAAATGGGTCCAGCAGAGTCACAAAGATATCCTGCGGTACGACCTTGGAGCGGGCGAGCCGAGGGGAGAAAGGAAGAAAAAGGAAATGCAGGGGGTGGGGCAACAGACTGGATGAGTGGGAGGGATGCAAGGACAAAGAGTGGAAAGGGAACAAACCAAATGCATCTATCCAGAATTATCTGATTTATGAGATAATCTCTTAATTACAGACAGGTGAACAGCATACATATCTGGCTGCATCGCTGTGCACCTGCATGCAACATTCCTGGCTAGATCCAGCTATACTCAAAGACTTGATCTTAATATTGGTGACCTGATATTTCCAACTGACTTAATCTTCCTGGCTAGTGCTGTACATCTACATCTTCTCCTTTTTTTGTCTGCTCCTTTCAGGGGTCGCCGCAGCAGATGAGCATTCTCCTTGTCCTTTTTTCCCTCAAATCATTAAATGAAACACCAACTACCCTGCTGTCTTTCTGCCCTTACTAAGGTTTGTATCCATGAACTTTCATCACTATTTAACTATTAATGCATCAAATAAACTGACTGCAATAATATCCAGTGAAACACCTCACTGCATATTGATTAGAGGGGATCATCCTGTACAACAACTTGTCAAAAACATTTTCTAATTACTCTGATAAGTCAACTATCTGTGCTCCTTCCCAAACCATTCTGTCTGAATATGATCTATTTGGTCAACTGTTAAGGTTGCCTCTCGCTGTATAAGCCTTCGCTGGTGTCTTGGTAGTGAGATTCTCACCGTCTGCCGCCTGAATGTGGTAACCTGAATCCGCGCCAGGTTTCATATCCAGCAGCTGCATGGTTCGGTCCAGCAGGCCATGGATCACCTCAAAGCCAGGACTCTTGTTGTAGTAGACGGCACAAAAACGTCGACTGTTCCTTGCCCCTACATCTGATTAGACAAGAAACACAGGACATCTCTGGCTGATTGGTCAACATTAATGTCAATATTAATACCTACCTACACATTGCTGGCAAATCTGAACGTAAATCGTCTTAATTGGCCATGTTTAAAAGTAATGTAAGGTAAGTAAAGTTGAGTCACACATAACTGACCCCACAAAGGAGAAATTTTAGAATTTACACTTTTAGACTTACCTATAGTACTTTATCAAATGCAGACACACACGCACAAACACAAGCAGGCGTGCACACACACACACACACACACACACACACACACACACACACACACACACACACACAGTACCTTTGGTCTCATCCTTGAGAACCACATCTGATATCTCAAACAGTTTGAGTGGAAGGGGCATCTTCCTGTTGGCTGCGATCGTCTTCAACAGTCCCGGCAGTAAGGTGGTGCGCGCCACCTGGTGGACAAAATTAAAAGCTCTCAGGCCCGTTGCACACACAGTGTGCAACCCCTCTGGATGACTCACAACGCACTCTAGATAGACGCAGGTGTGTTGAGGCATCATGCCTTTTATGGACTTATAACCCAAACCTACACAACACAGCGAATGTCTAAGATGACATTGTCAAGAAGCATCAAAGTCCTTTCATTCATTCTCTCAACCTGCATGGGACCTGACTTGACTTGACACAAAGGCTCATGTAATTGTGGTTACCAGTAAGGAATCAAAGATGATAAGCTCTGCAAAGGTGTCTTGCAACATGCAGTCTAGTTTGGTGTGCTGACTATGACATGTATTTTATTTATCTATTTTTTTTAAACGAAAAAAACATTGCTTCAATGGAGGGGCACATTTGTTTGTTCCCAAGTGAACATCCCCATCGCTGCATGTCCAAACGAAACCACCACACATGGTAGATGGCAAGACAAAAAAGCGGAGGACTTACTGCATACTAAAAACTGTCAAATCAGATTTTCATGTGATCACTTCATATCTTCACAAACAAATCTGCACAATCACCTGAAACTCAGCAGTTTTGGGGTTTGAGATGTGTGCTGCTCTGGTGTCTGCAATCTTCTTCCCAAGTTTGTCTGCTATGTCTTCTTGAGAACACTATAGGACAAAGGGGATCAATGGAGGAAAACATTAATCACACATACATTTTTGAGTCTGTCCTAGAGTCTTTTTTTCTTACCAGAGCAAAGTTGAGGGCCTCAGTGAATCCAGCAGCGGCCAGGTCAAGTCTCAACAGCTCTGTCAGCTTATTGAGTGGAAACTGTCAAGAATACAAAGGTTTTTATGATCAGCTCCAACGACCCTTGTCCTAAAAATGCTCACACTGTAGAGAATCAAACCTGGTTAGCCACTGTATAAGTGTGTGGGGTGGTGCGTTCAATATTGTTGAAACCGTAGGCAATGGCAGCATCCTCCATGATATCGCAGGCATGGATGACATCCGAGCGTGTCGGTGGAATTTCAACCTCAATCTCGTCGCCAACACCTGTGGCCTTGGAGCGCAGACACATCCTGGTCAGCAGGTGGGCAATGCCTTCAGTGGACTCACTGAGAAAAGAGGCGACATAGCAGCAATCAATCATTAAGCCAGGCAACACAACGGCATTCAAATAAAACACTTGCTAAAAATCGCACCAGGTAATTTTTGGATTAACAAGTTGTTCTTTATTATATACTGTGCATGTCATTTCAAACATTTGTATATTCCTGCTTTTGAACGAGGGACGAGGACATAAGTATTCAAACAGTTGTTTGCTGCATAAAAAGAATTGATTGTTTACATGGATAATAATCTCTGCTGGTCTCTGCTCTCAGTCTTTAAGTTTTAATAGCAGTTGAAATAGCTTTACAAAGTTCAAACATTGCCCCACCTGATGCCAACTTTGTTGTTGATGTAGCTGCTGGACAGGATTTCCTTCCGGTAAGACAGCTCCTACAGTGAGAGCAAACAGTGGAGTGACAGCAGAGAATGAGGAGACATTGATCCAACCCAGGAAGTAGCGCATGAGGGTGTGTGCTAGTGGTAATGGGAGCGGGTACAGTACTGGATACAAGCAGATCTTGCCGTCTGGGCATACCACCTCTGCTTCCTCAGTGCTGATAGGGCAAAAGAGAGGGAAGATATCAGCCTTACTCCTTATGGCTGCTGGGATGCTGTATTACACATCACGTGCCAAAAAACTGCTGACTTGAAACATTACGGTGGTGTAATTCCTACACTTTTTTTGAAAGGTTGCTGACACTGTCATTTTATACTGTATTGTCAAAGCAGGGTCATGTTCTGGAAGACGAAGCAAAACAAAGTGTAAAAACTGAGGGGGGAAAACAAGCTCTGCATTAGACAATGACTGAATGGCATTTCATCAATGTTTAGGGTGAGGTCAAAATGCAACGACAGCATGATTGCAATAAACTGAAAAAGAAACACAAACCAGTTTGTCCACAAACTGTTCATTAACTGGGGTGTGAAAGGCATCCAAAAGGCATCTAGCCCTCAACAGATATTCAAGCAACAAACTAACATAGAAATGCGTTCCATGGATCAACAGTACTTGAGAGATCCACTGACGTACCTATCTACCTATAATACTACGTGGGGTCAGACTGTTTACCGAAATTGCAACTTACGTGAATGGTCGTGAGCAGTACTGACTGAACATGGTGACCACCATGTCCAAAACAGTCTTTGCCTGGACAGAAAAGGGTAAATTGACACTGCTTGTTCAGAATAAAAAATTTAAAATTCGTAGGCCATTCCTTATGTCTTATGTTGTACCTTGGCCAAATCTGTGGCTGTACACTCGATGAAGACATTCTTTGTCTTCAGGGTGATTTTTGAATGGTCCCCTGTAAAACGCAATTGAAATATTGAACATAAAATAGGAGATATGTCACCATTTTGTAATATCAAGCCGCGCGTCTTTGTATAATACCTACAACATCAACATCATTTCAAGCAATCATTTCAGTTCCTGTCATTGCAGCAAGGTTAGTGCCATTCATTTTACTATTATACCCTAGTTGCTCTTGCAATTTAAGTATCATGCTGGCATTAATTGCAATGGTGATTGTTCAAAATGGAAACTGGCACCAGAAACTACTAATCAGACCGCTGTTACATACATCTTATGACGTACTTGGACACATCATCAGTACCCGAGGTCATTGGGGGGGCCCTTCATTTACAGACCATCGAATCCTGCCCAGCCAGGGATGACCAATTCCCAGCTTGTGTCACAGGTAGCATTTGCCCACTGCATGTACCTCCTGATTCTAAAGCCATCACGAGGCCTTCTCTGTTGCAGTGTTGACGCAAGCACGACAGCCCAAGATTTACAGGGAACAGGACAACACCTGGTCTGAATCTTGTCTCTGTGATTTCTGTGAATCTGAGTTCTTTCCACTAATCTTCCCTCATCAGCCAGTCAGGATTGCTTGCTAGAGTTTTTGTTACGTACTTTGGATGTTCTCTGACAATTAGACATCTTGATAAGAATTAAGATGGGGATGCTTGCACTGGTCGATGGCACTGCAGGTGGACACAGCAATTGTTTTGTGGGGGCCAATGATAGTGGCATCCAGTATGTGGATTTTGGTGTTTTGGTCTTTCCCCAGCAGTGGGAGTTAGATGAGCTAGGCAGGAAGCCAACACACACTCAATAAGACATGTGTTGGGGTAAGTTTTAGCATTTCGTTTGCCAGGATTAGTTCCAAAAGTAGTGCAGGGTGTCTTCCTCATGATGCCATGTGGCGTCTATGGAGTCACAAGTCCTTGTCTCAGCTACATGATCTTATCGGGAACATTACCTGAATGACTGGTTTGTGGTATGTTCATGCCCTTCCTGTTTTTCAATAACCTCACTAACCTTTCATAGCAATGTTGACAGTTAAGGTTGGCACTGATTTCCATCTGCCCTGCCCTTTGTGGTAAATTCCAATCTTGCAACGTTCACACGCCAGTACTCCAAGTACTCCTTGTCACTTCTTGATTTGATTTCATGATTTTCCTTGGGATATCTTCAGTATTTCAGATTTGGAGTATCTCCCCATCATTCACAACATGTCCATCTTATCCATTCATCCTTTCAGTCATCTACTATACAGGTGGGAAAACTATGACTCATGGGCCCCATTTGGCCCAATGGTACATTTGATTCGGCCTGCCACAGACTGGTGCAGAATTCACAATTTTGACTGCATTCAGAATGCACAACAAACACGACAACAACAACAGTATCACCAGACGTTGATGCACTGGCAAAGATGGGTGAACGACAACTAAGTTCCCATGAAAAGTAGAGTAATTTAACAGCGTAATTCTTTTTTTCTGTTACTATTTGAAAGGTCTGCACCTTATGCTGACCCGGCCCATCCGTCAAAATTCAAAGGTCACTGTGGCCCCTGAGCCAAGATGTTTACCCATCCTGAGCTAATAGATCGGATCCAGGCAAATATACAGCAGAACTGCTAAACTAATATCACATTTGTCGTGTACTCTTTCAAGTGTACTGAAGCTTAAGAGACATATGAAGTATCTTGGTCACCATTGATGATGGGAGGCATGGACAGGACGATGCCATTGCTGTCATAGATGACAGGATACATAGGCTTGTCTTCAATGATGTGAAGGTAATGTCTTAAGTGGCTGTCGGTCTACAGGAAGGAGAACCACAGTACTTTAAAAGAAACACTGAACAAAAACCAGTTTCTTCAGATCAGTCTGGTGCCAATTCAGAGTCTCACCTTGTAGAGAGTCATGAGCTCTGTAGCAGTGTATTCTTTGGTTTGGTTGAGAGGTTGGAAGCGGATGTCTTCTGGACGTCTTGCAGTGTACGTGAAAGGACCCGAGATGGTGTCCAGGTCATGGGTACCGATTGCAACCAGGCTTCTCTTTCTGTATAAATATGAGTTGGTCATTGATGGACAACAACGCAAAAACTATTTTGTTTTTGGACCATCACTCTAGTTTGATGGCAGGTGCTGAGATGATAGCTGTCCTGACCTGCAGATGTTCTGGTGGAGTTTTTCTTGAAGCTCAATGAAGCTATCATAGCTCTCCTTTGTGAAAGTAATGCTCCTCAATACTGCTGCCACAGCGTAAGGGCGCACTGCTACTGTCTGCATAGGACAGCAAACGTGTCAACATAAAAAATCTCAGATCAGAGCCAGGAACCATACTTCCAAACTAATCATGTGTGTGTTATTTGCTAGCGTGGACAAATGAGCCTTGAAAAAAAACCTTAATTCTTAATGCCATAAGTGGGAGGGGTACGGTCACACTATTAGCAAGTTTGTTTGGAGAAAACGCTAGTTAGATGAATGAAAATTATTGTTCATTGCAGCATTCATGTAAAGAATGTGATTAACAAAACCCATATGTTACTCATATTACCCGAGTTAAGATAACACACTTGCCAGATCACGGAAACCTGCGTGTGTGAAATAAAAAGGCCCCTCTTTGTCCCTGTGTCGTGATCAAGGCCATACATGGCAGTGGAGCATCCAAAAAAACCCACCTCCTTGGTGATGATGAGTCTCTGAGGCTCCCCATTGGCTGGTCTCACACGCTGGTAGAGGGGGGCATCTATCCTAAAACACAAACACAATCTGTATAGCAACAGTACAGCAAGTGGGCATGTACCACATCACAAGCAAAGAGATGTTTAGTGCCTCCAAATAAACGAGCAAAGCAGGGCCACAGGATTTTGTCGGCCAGTATCCCTAAACCATCACCAACTGTTCTACTCACTTATTTTTGAAGACTTGCAGTCCTCGAGCCAGCCCCTCCAAACACAACAAGTCATGACGATTTGCTGGCACGTCAATCTTATAAAGGATAACATCAGATGCTCCGGCAGCTTTGACATCACCTTGCTCCCGGGAGACTATCTCCTTTTCAGAGGTCTGTGTTGGGAGTCACAGTGGAGACGTTATTGGTTACATCTCATCAGAGGCCATTGACTTACTTACATATACAGTATGTATATACTGTATACATAGATACATGGTTATATGTATGGTTTCTGTATCACTCTGTGCAGCTAGGGCCTTTAATTTCCTGGATCGCCAGGTCAACTGATCAATGAAGTAGCTACTAACCTAATGAAACCATGAAAACATAGGCCTTACATACAGTATACTGTCAATGAAATGGCATCAAATGTGATCACAAAGAAAAGATCAGTCAAGACAAATGCAAGGGAAGTTATTCAATGTAAATTCAGATACTTACAATTTCATCTAGCTCCAGTCCAAATTCAAAACATAGCTCATCAAACTCTTCATCAGCTACAACAAGAAAAAGCTGTCATGAAACATTGAAGGACCTCACCTCAAAATAACCGAGGGACTCATAAGGTCTCCTCAGAATTCAACACTATATCTAACAGTCATTCTTGTCAGATTTGTTGTGTAGGCGGTGTAAATACGGTTCATCGTTTCAGTAATTGAATGGCAGAACATTCCCTGACGAGCTGAAGGACAAATAAAATAATGCATGATTTGTGTATTTATACAAAACAGGGTCTTGCCAAATTTATAATCGGCGGGAGTTACCCCCACAAAAACGAAACAAAAACTAAAATACCTAAGCTAGTGTGTTACAAATGTTCACAATTTCAATACATGTCGAACTCAGTATGTGGCAATTGCTGCCTTGTTTCAACTAAAAACCTTTAACATTGACGGGGAATGACAGAAATTGGCGGAAATGATGCAATCACTGGACAACAAATCGCGATGAATCAATGAAACAAGTTTGAATGAAAGTGCACAGCCTCATCCGATCATCGCCAAACTTCAAGTTGTTCCTGAGTCGTATGTGCAGTCCATTATTTACCCTCAAAATTTCATAAATTGCAACAGCATCTCTAACATTAACAGTCCTTGTGGTCAAGTATTTACGGCATATGAAACAAACTGTCAATACTGTCCAGCGACTATCGAAAATAAATTCGTCACAACTTGTGCATGGCTTAAGAATGTTGTCTTACTGAATGTTCGGCCCAAAGCTTCGAACAGCAGGTCCCTTTTTACCCCGACGGTAGGCATGTTGGAATTAGCAGCGATGGTGCTCCGTCCAGTGTTAAAAGGACCCCGTCTACGGCTGAAGCTGCCTGCTGCGATTGCCTGTTTCAAAGTAGCCAATCAGATTAGACTTCAACAGTACCATGGAGGACCTCATCTGACACATCCCGTCTCGCTTCAGATGTTTTCAGGTTGGCAATCCATCACCACTATTGTTCATTAGTCGCGGGGCAGTCGCGTAGACCACGTTTTTCCTGTGGTGGCTGCTCTCCACTGGCGGCCTGGAAAACTGAGAATAGAATTTCAAATAGTTTTCTTTATCTACAAGGTGCTTAATGATCAGACACCTTCATATCTCAAAGAGCGGATGGTGCCATATTATCCATCCAGAACTCTGCAATCGTAGAACACGGGTTTACTTGTGATTCCTATGATTTTTAATAATACAATGGAGGGCAGGGCATTCAACTATCAGGCTCTTCTCCTGTGGAACAGCTTCTGGTAGATTCCTCATGATGCACTGAGCTTTTCTTTCCTTTTCCCATCACTGCTCTTTGTCTCTTTCTCACCTGTATACAGGTCTCATTAATGCATGTTGCTTATTCAGCTGCCTCCCCAGAGTCTTTGTGTCTTGTGCTTTCTTGACCCGCATACCGCATCCGAGACGTGACAAGCGATGACAGACTGCCAAAAGTGCAGGTCCTGCTCCACGCATGCATGCTGTGCCTAGAATAAGACATATCTATATATTCTTGGATGCTACATTCAATCTATCAAGCCACTATTCCTCATTACTGCTGTGCATCTTTATCTTGTGTGGAGATTTCTCTGAGATGACGGTATAGCACGAAATATTGGTTGGAGAGAATATAAGACAAACAAAGAAACAAACAAACAAAAAGTATTTCCACCGAGTTTCCCCACTCCCACAACCCACCAGCAGACATAGCGAGGAGTCTCCGCTTCCCGTTGATCGTCAACCCTGCGGGCAGACGACGGAGACGGCGAGTGGAGAGGAAGCAAGAGCGAGGCTGCAGGAACCGGCACACTAGCAAGGCCATGGACATCCATGGCTATGCTAGCACTATCGAGGCTACAGAGGCAGCCTTCTAAACCACCGCTCCCCAACATCTTCCTCACCAACGCCAGATCCCTGATTGATGAACTGAGGCCATAGCCGCATTCTACTGCTTTCCGTGTTAGACCCCTGATACTTGTGCCAGAACTCAGCACCCATCGTAATTTCGTTACACAATGTGAATTGTTGTAATGACAATAAAGATTCCTGATTCGTGATCTTCATGCCTGTTTCTGCCTCTGTCTGTCTCCCTCTCGCTTTCAACCCACTTGCAGTCTGGGCCTGCCTGAGGCTTCTTTTTGTTTAAGGGGAGTTTTTCCTTGCCACTGTTGCCCAATGCTTGCTAATGGTGGAAATGCGGGCTCTCTGTATGCAAATGTTATAGTTTGAATGTTTAAATGTTGAGGAGCTCCTCCTGCTCCATCTTGTGATAACTTGTTGTGATTCATAGCTGTCTAAGTAAAACTGAATTGCACTGAATTATCTCGTCTAACTTCTCTCAAAATAACATATGGGAAAAAAGTAATGTGAAGTTAAGTTTTGAACAAGATGTGTAATTCGTAGTCACTTACATACTGCACACACTAATGTTCCCAGGATACTGACACCTTATCCAAGATGCAAGGTTTTTATAAGGCAGATATACATGATCCCAGCAGTCCAGAGTATAAGACAAACAAACACAAAAAAAAAGAAAAAAAAACAATATTAACAGAACATTTTAGATAAGAGTATAGAGCAGGGTATGAGCAGAGGGTGAACTTGGGCAAGTGGGCTTCAGATGATTTCCTCTGCACTTTTCCGACAGTGCTGTTCATATGTGGAGTCAGGCAGTGTTGTCCCCACAATGCTCGCCACAGTATTCCTGACTCTTTGCTATGGTGTTGCCATACCAGACAGTGATGCTTATGGTGAGGATGCTCTCTGCTCGCTGTAGGTCTGGGTGAGAGGGTGATGTTTCAGACCAGCTTTCCTGAGCAGTCTGATGATTTTCACCATGGTTGTGGTATTGGACACGTTAAAAAATGATAACATTCTTTTGACCACCAAAATTTTCAATGACATGTAACAGATTAACTTTGCAGTAAACTTCTGCCATTATTAGACTATTAAGCATCTTTTATTATCATCAGTATGTGTCAATTTTTTTACTGATTTCGTTCGAAATTTAGCTGAATGGAAAGGTTGTTATTTGTTGTCATTATAGATATGTCAATATTAGACCTGTGTTTTTCTGTGTGAAGTTATTTATCATATTTGAGTACAAACAAATCTGTCCAAATGTGTACTTGGATTTGTCCAAGTTTGTACAACTTGTATGAAGACTGAATGCTGAATGGTGCAATATAAAATTATCCTATGAATTTTTAATTTTGAGAAATCTGAATGGTTATCAATAAGGATATCCTATCTCGTAATGTTTCATTAATCATTCCTAGATATTCATTGTCATTAACACTAGTACGGTAAACGAGGTGTCGACCACGTCTACTGTACCATCTCACAACACCACAGTGGTTGGAAGCTTTAAATTTAGCGCTACAGATTCTTGAATCTCACTTGTTCTTCAACATGATTAATTATGTGTATGATACCAACAAGTGTAATGTACGTGAGATTTCCCACTATAAGACGAACAACGTAAAATCCAAATATAAATGTAGGTGCTTGGTTTGGTCCACCTGTGACCGCCAGTAACCTCGTGCTCACGACGTCTCCTGTCCGGCCCTCACCACGCACGCGCCACCTCACCCGGTCCAATCACACACTGCGGAGGCGACATTCCCCCCTCCCTACCCTGCTCCCTTCGCCTCCCGCCTTTCTCCCTCGCGGTTTTAGACGACGCGCGCGACATTTCCGGGGTGAGCGCTCCGCGCACGGTGTGAATGTATCAGCGTAGGTCCCACCCGAGAAGTTGCTCTTTATGATACATGACAAAAGCACACACAAACACACCCAGGCTCCCCGCGCTGTCATCAAGAAGAGGAGAACCAGGTAATTTTTGAAAGTTATGATGATGCGGATGTGTATACAGATGTGCTGATGATGCTTCAACTGTGTCAGGTTGCACGGGGAGTAGAAAATCGCCGCAAAAGTTGGAATGTTTTAACGGCCGAGCATACTTGCCAAATGATAATTCATGTACTGTATGTCTCAGGTGTTCAGTTTACACTACTGTTAGATGGTGTTAATGTCCGTCTTGATGACCAAGTACAGTTTCAATACATTAAGAATACTAAACCATCAATGAATTGGAGAAGTATGGTAAGTGATGATTCTCAATGATAAGCATGTACATATTCTCAGATGTAGTTCTTTAAAGTTGCTAGAGTTGCAAATGCTTTCTGAGATAAACGGTTGTTCTGTGGTTCATAAATTGATTTTCTTCAGTGGTCAATTCTCTTTATAACTTAATTTTCAGTGGATCAAAGAAAATAGAAGAGGGAAAAGAAATTTATGTGAATGCCTAAAGCATTGTCTATCACTGTATTGCCCCTGATCCCTGACTTGATATAGAACAAATTATTTCTATTCAAAGAATGTGAAAACAGAGGCAAAAATGGCGTGTTTTTGACATCTGCAATGAGCATCAATAGTGCAAAGCTGGTGGTGGTATTTTTATAAAACACGGCATTTGTTTAGATCTATATTCTATATCTTTTGCGTTTCAAAGATGTTCTTATCATCCCTGGTAGCAAGCAGCACGCACAACCCACAGTGTCTCCTATTTCTATTCACCAGGCAGCCTTCACATGACAAGCAGTTAACATTATTGTGCTGAAAAATGTTAAGCATTTGGACAAATTGTTTCACTTAATCATATATTTTTTGAATAACACCGCATTAATAGATAATAATAGTCGCTCACTGATTGCGAGCGGGTGACTAAATACCCTCATTTCCTGGGAAATCTCTGGGTCAAGAATCGGTCAGACAAGTATTTCTAAATCAGAAATAATGAAAATCATTTTGCTTTCTTTTTACCACCTGTCAACACAGATGGCATCCAGATCAATATCTTCTGCCCTTATGCACTGAGAGAGCTAGCGCTACAAAATCTTGCCAATCAAACCCAACATGGTTTATCAGTAGCAAAAATGGCCAAGTTTGCACAAACAAACTTTTATTCAGTATCGTCCCACAACTGTCCCACATGATTGGTAATCATGGTATGTCTGGAAAGATCTGATCTGCAGGAATGATGAATTTTGATGGTTTAGAGAAGAGAGCTGAAATAATATCCCTAGTTATAGCAAATACTTTCTCTCTAAATTTCAATACATAGCCATGAAACAACAGTGTGTCATGCATGACTTGTGAAAAGCAAATTCTCTTATCCTTATGAGTTTTTCTTTTTCCATTATTTTGGGATAACAACTGAGTTATATGGAACAAGACAATGATGACACAGGATCTTGCCTTCATTGTAAAGCACTGCATTGCATTGCAACCTGTGGAACGATCTTACACCCTGTGTTTCCTCACGTAGCCGCAAAGATAGTCATCTTAGACAGCCTGTCAGGAATGTGTGTGTGTGTGTGTGTGTGTGCGTGCGCGAGTGTGCGCTTGTGCGTGTGCTTGCGTGTGTGTGTGTGTGTGTGTAATCCTCATAATCCAACTACTTGTTCTGTGCGCTCACTTTCAGTTGAATCATATTCAGAACTCCTCTATACCTTTTCAACTACATGGTTGAAACTGGAAAATGATGTTTCGTTTGAAACATGACGTGCCCTCACGTTTGTGCCTTCACTCATACCGTACATACAGTAGACTCGTGCATGTAATGTACATGATGTATTCTGCTCTCACACAGAACAGTCTTGCAAACACACAGTCTGACCCTTGACCATGGATTGATGTGGTGGTGTACTGCTTCGTTGTTTGACCACAATGACCACGTTGAACCATCTGCAAGGTTCAGCCTGCTTGCATAAATGAGTGGGTGAACACTCGACAACGTTGCCACACAAAAGACTCTATTCACATAATCACATAAGCTATGGAGGAAGCAACATTTTTTACTCACACATAAATACTCGCATAAGGGAATGCCTGCTCATCCCAAAACTGCACAGCCTGTCTCAGAAGTTTTCTCAATCCTGGCTGTGAGTGAGCCCTGCAAAGCTCTGGCTTGTTGCATTTATGTCTCCATAGGGCCACTAGAGCCCACTGGCTGTCTATAACTGGTCCTACAGGTCAGAGCATTGATCTGTGTGTATGTATTACGCATCATGGCAAGGATACGTATTACGTCTGTATCTTTGCAATAATGAGAGTGAGATGAGAGTGCTTTGAGGATATCCGTCTCCTTTTACGGCACTGTGAGTCACCTAAGGTTTACAGTGGGAGGGACTATGAATTGTCTCCTCAGGTTGACAAGTGCAGATAAAGCTAACCCCAGAAACATTGCAGGTAAGAATATGAGTGTGTGGTGCTATGAGAATTGAACACTATTATATGTTGTTTTCGCGGTCACTTGTATGTATATGCTCCATTTGGTTGACAAGATGCACAGTGACACCTCCCAGTAGGTAGAGGAGAGTTTAAACCCTAGTAGGACATTGACATTAAGTATTTAATGCTCCTGCATGTGGCAGCAGCCTCAGGTGTTGCATCCTGGCAGTGTGCTCATGCTCAAGCTCAGTAGGACACGTTGGAAACAGATGTCCCTCTGTCTGCATTTATGCAATAATGCACTCAGAGTAAAGTTCGCTCAACATTTCCCCACAGTTGTAATAAGCTGTCACATGACCTCCTGCTTTGCATGAATTTATCGCCTTGCTTTCCTGGCTTTCTTGAATCTGAGCTACTTGGCACTTTGCAGTTGCAGCTTTTATGTCACATTATCTGTTGACACAGTTGCACACTTCAGTGGAGCACAGATGCACCACTAAAATATTTACGAGAGGGATCTAAATGAGTGTGGAGGTAAATTACCGTATGTCTATTTTTTATTGATTATTGTGGTGCTGAAATTACTTGGATATCATTTCCTACACTTTATGTCGATCATGTGTGGATGCATGGTGATGGATTTAGGAAGACAGGTGATACAGGGGTTGAGGCAGAGGGAGCTCACAAAGCTGAGAGCAACAAAAAATGGCTCGACCATTTTTGCCAACTTTGGTGATAAACTTCTCACTACATTTCAAGAAAAACTAACTATCCTACACGATGTTTGTGACATATAAAGCAAACCAGCAGAGGAAAGATGACTTAATAATTATGAGGGTAAGGATCAATTAATGATGGCAGTCTCTCATTGAAGTTGTCATCACAGAGGCTTTAGTGTCATTGGTAAGTACCTCTGCTCATGTGAACAAAATATCTTCAATGTAATTGTTTGAGCGAGCAGCATTTTGCTGTTGAAAGGAAATTTAGATAGCCTTCATAATCACATTTGTCAATACTGTGCTTGACAAAGTGAATAATCAATTTCAATTCAGTTCAATTTGTTGCAATTTTAGTTTTATTTCCATTGCACCAAATCAAAACAGAAGTTATGAGGGCGCTCTCCAAGATGTAGCAGGTAGAGCTCCTCAGCATTTCAACATTCTTTATTGTCTTTATCTAGCTTGTCTGTGGTAACGACACTGTGTGCGTGTGTCAACCTAACTTGTCGTGTGATGCAAAATTGCGGTTTTGGAGGCATGACCAAGGACTTCATCGACAGTAACCACATTTACCCATTCAAATTTGAAAATGTGTTACAGTCGGTGCATAACATTATGTAAGATGAGACGCCACCATTGTGTTTGGTCATTGGAGATGTCTAATTTTGAAAAAGAGGGAATTACAAATTCAGAGCATAGACTTGCTGTACCTGCAGTAATTTTTCCATTTTTCCATCCATCCGTTCATGTATCATGTAAACAGTGCAGCTCATGAATCTGCATCCATGATCCAGTTTCATGAGTTGTGTATGCAAATGAGAGGGCTCATCGTTTATATTTCTGGCTTGTTTATTTGGTTTTTACCAATGTGAGCACTACATACCTGTAATGATAATTCCAATTCAGCACTGTGGACAGCTCCCAAATTTTGCAATCAACAGGTAGACAGTGGGTACAAATTGAATTACAGAAAAACTGTTGAGGGTTAAACAATTCGGTCAAACAGACAGCAAAGTATTAAAACAGCATTAATAGAGTTAATCAATGAATATTTCAAACACATGCTTGAACATGACACCAAGGCAAAAGGGTTTGATTTGAGCAAACCCTAACTGCTCACACAGTTCATGCAGATGTTTTTCAGGGTTGTCAGTGTGCACAGTGCAGACAGTGTATCCCCTCAGCACATATGGTATTTTTGCATAACAAGCTAATCCAATACGTCGCATACACATACCTAATGTTGTGCTCCGATGTCTCCCTTGCAACACTCCGTGCTTTTTCATGTATCTTGATAAATCTGTTACGCTTTGGTTTTAGAGAGTACACATATTTTGTCATCAATTAGCTATCAAAACCAACTCAGATAATAAAATTGTATAATTTTGTTATCACATAAAAAGCTCACAAATTTCAGTCTCTAAAATGAATTGCAATAATGTCATTTTTGAATAAGTCGGAAAATGTTTAAACAATTACCGTACATAAAAGTTCATGTTTGTTTTCCAGGTATAGCTTGGAGCAGTGGTGGGCTCGACCGGATCACTTTGGATCTGTGGAAGAGTTTTCTTTGTACTTTGACAGAAGTCTGTGCCTCTCATTTTGTACTTGAACATCAGGACAGTAAGCCATCAACCCCGTGGGCAAGATGAAGCTGACAGATGACCTCAATCCAGTACTCGTGCTGCTCTTTAACACCATGGTGTGGATATACACCGTCATCACCTTTTTGCCTTCAACCCTGCTCAGCCGGTTTGCCGAAGATGACACGCTCTCCTATGGTTCTGAGGAGGAGCGAGCCCAGAGAATGAAGTCGGTTTCTCTCCAGGGATGTCCTGAAGGGCCATATAGAGCAATAACTGCCTCAAAGGGGTTGATTTCGTCACTACATCTTGCAGTGGACACTTTGGATAAAATGTTTGAGTATGCAGCAAGACGGTTCTCCCAAAGAGACTGTCTTGGGACAAGAGAGGTACTCAGTGAGGAAGATGAACAACAGAGCAATGGAAGGGTGTTTAAAAAGGTATGTAAGACAGTTTGCGAAGGCTTGACAGACAGCTTACTCACTAGTCAATGTTGTCATAGTGTCACAATGTTGAATCATCTGCAGAAAGTGCATGGAGCACATTTAAGTGACACACTTGTGGGAAATCATGCAAGAAACACTTCAGGGAGGAAGATCAGGGTGACAAACCTGACCACAGCAGTTTGGAATTACTCTCTTTACTCATGCATGCAGTGTCCTTCGAGAAAATGTTTAATTATCATTCATGACACTGTACATCTCCATGTTTCTGTACTTCTTGTTTGACACTGGAAAAGACATGTCACTCACGATGCGATGTACAGATTTCCTCCTTGAATTTGAAATGCACTTACAATACCTTGTTAAAGGGCAAATGTGCAGCATTTAAATTGTCAGAGAACTCGTCTCTTTTCCATTTCTAATAAGAGAATGATACATATTTGGTAAAAATGATGATGCAGTCAGTCAGTATGCAATTAAAACCTGCATTGGTATTTGGCTCCATCCATTACTACATGTGAGATATGTATTGGTAAATATTTTAAAGATGCACCATACAGTTTATCATTTAAACACAAAGGGCACCTTATTGAAGTATATCCATTTTTGTAATTAGCATCACAAGAAATACATCATCATCGTCATCATCATCATCATCATCATAATGTAAATCAGTGGTGAATTGCACTCTAAATCTGGTGTGCCTGATCTTGCTAATCCTCTTAAGACAATAGTTGAAATAGACATTGCTGCAATACAACATGCTTAAATTTCAAGCGTTTGCCTCCTTGTTATGACCAATGGATGCATTTGACAAATACATGAAATGATCATGAGGAAATCAGTTTTCAGATGCTGCATTACCACTATAAACACTAGGTGGCAATGAAAGTCCATAAGTATGTCTACAATTGTCTACAACAGTGGTTCTCAAACTTTTTTCAGTGATGTACCCCCTTAAAAATATATTTTTAGTCAAGTACCCCCTGACACGGGCAAAAAATTTTTGGAAGAAAAAAGAGGTACAGTACACTGTCTGATTTATTAAAGCCAAACAACTTATATCAGTGAACCTGACAAATACATCCATATTGCAAACATTGCACATAGAAACAAAAAAGAAAAACAGAGGACGGTGACCACCAAGAAGGCATAAAACCAGTCAAAACTGAAACATGCAAAACGCTGCTAATTTAAATTGGTCTCTGTAATGGTACAAAATTAAATATATACATAAATAACTAAAAATGTGTTCACAGAAATAAATCTATAACTTCATTATAAATAAATTATATTTTGTTTACAAAATGAATTAACTTAATAAATAAAGATTTGCTCACAAAAAAATAAACGTTACCTCTTTTAGGATCAAAAAAAAGAAGATTGCACTTTAAAGATTTTTTAAAGATATTCTGAAAAGCTTCACGTACCCCCTGCAGTACCTCCACGTACCCCCATTTGAGAACCACTGGTCTACGTTGCCTCTATGGACGCGATGGGCCTGCTCACACACACACTCATCACATACCTGTCTAGTCTCCCATTCACAGAGCATTCTATCTATCT
>OMPJ01035073.1:9683-55255 GCA_900312935.1 Carapus acus | reverse complement strand
GGTCCTACTCAATGTCAGCATAGCCAGATACAGACAAGAAATAATGGAATTGTACGCTATAAATTGATGCCTGGACAACTACAGGCTCCCTTGACAATAACAATTTAAGATGTGCTGACTTGGAAAAGCCCTTTCGCCACAGTCATCAGGAAAGGGGACATTAGGAGGCAAAACAAGCAAATGACAGTAAGACATAAAGGGGCAGCGGCAGAGTGATGCTGCGTAGACAAGACAGAGATGGGTATTAGAACTCAGGGAATTCTATTATATGGCAGTCACATGGTCTTGCTTTAATGCTTGCTGTGGGGGTGGGCAGGCTGCGATGCGCGGTTTCATCCAAGTGTCCACCACAGGACAAAACAGGGCCGGACAAGATTCATTATCCACGTCACTGAACTTGTCTCCAGCAGGCATATTTCAGCTGGCCTTTAGATTGAAGATTCGGTCCGAGCTCTCCTGCCATGGGGGGAAAAGAACGCGTTATCCGAGTCTGAATATACGATGCTCCAAATGCTCATAAGCCAGCGGGAATAGATCGGAACCATATCAAAAGCCAGGAAGTACCACAAAACGCAGCGACGCGTGACGTCTATTTTTAACCACAACGAAGTAGCAGCTTAATGACAAGTTTTTGGAGTGCAGCAGCACATGTACGCACACTCTCTTTTCCACCCCTGGCAATTATTACTGTGACACCTTTGGCCTCACATGTGGCTGTGTGTGCGTGTTTGCGAAAGATGGAGCAAGAGGTGTTGAAAAATCAAAAAGGAAGAGTGGAACAAACACACACACACCACTGAATTTCAGCTGAGGCTGTACCTGCTTCGACAAGCAAAGTTTGGGTTGTGCGCCAAGTTGTTTTTGTTGTTGCCTGGCCAGCCGGAAACCAGACTGGGAGGAAAGTGTGTTTGCACGCATGGTTGGTTACTCTCTTGTTGCATCTGCCGAGCATTTCGGATGCGTCTCGTCTTGTCTAATTGTTTCCAGTTTACAAGCATAAGACCTTCCCAGAGAAAAGTGGTGTCTCCTTAGATCTCTATGTCCAACACCTTCCTTTATTGAGCAAAATGATTTTTTTATTATCAATGTGCCGCGCCCCACATCCATTCATTGTCTCGCCATCTCCCACTACCTTATCCTTATCAGCACGATGACCCCGAAAGAACAAAAAGGCGGCAGAGGAGCATGATCTGGGATTGAGGGCGTTTTCACACAGGCATGAGTCTCGGTTCAATGGAGCTGAAGAATGCCAAAAGAAAAAATGAAAAATTGGCACCTTCATTAAGTTCAGTTTCCTTTCACACACTGTTCTTTCGCAAAAGTGCTTTTCAAAAGTGGCTCAATCTGAGGTGGACAATGCGGCACAGCTACGAAAGTAGCCACACCACAGTTTTCTTTGTGTTACTTTTCTTGTTCTGCGCACTTCCCTACTTGCTTTTCCAGATTTCCTGTTTTGGGCTTTTCTTTTTACTGAAAACGCCATTGCACTCTTTGTCACCTCTACATTACTTCCCGTCTGCAGTGTTAACACACTGGTTCTAATGTTTTGCAGCGCAAAAGGAGGGAATCACTGTATTTGCTGGATGAAGTTGACAAGTCGTTTCTCACGGGACAAGTTTACACGTCTAAACAAACTAGTGAAAAATTTTCTGTGGCATCATACTGCTCTTGTGTGGCCTTCTGGGTTCCAGGACACAATATCTGTCTCTGAAACTCCAACACACAACCACAAATTAAACTTTAATATAAACTAATGGTTGTGGGCAACCTGTCTCGGATCTGAAGCACAGAACATTGGACACTGTGAGACAGTGTCAACCACAGAGGAAGACTTCAGAGGGCTCGAGGCTCAGTTGTCTCGATATGGAGGTTGAGATCCGTAACCTGTACTGAGACCTACATGGCAGTGGTCCCACATTCCATGGTCACATGATATCTATTGGCCAATTGATTCTTTGTCCCTTGATAGGAGACAACTGCTCGTAAAAGTCCTACAGTGACACGTAGAGCACAGGATGTTGGCACATCAACAGTTTTGACAGCTACAATTGCTGTTGTCTGATTTCAGATAGATGCTGTCCAGTCTGCACTTGGGAACAGAATAGTTACTAGATAACAACAACAGCAGCAGCAACAAAACCACCATTAACAAAAACAATCCCACGGGTTGTGAGAGAATATTCCAGAACAGGCTGGGGATCACACTTCAGGGAATACAAGGATAGACGGTCCAGGGAAGGACATAAACATGCTGTATAGAATTACAGACACGCACACCCTCTTGACAGCTCTCCTGAGTACACAATCAATAAAACAAGGCAGCATTTAAACTCAAGCCTGCATCGGCAACAAATCAAACCACTAAACGGTTCCTCTAGCCATCTTCCCTTGTTTCCATCCGCAAGACATTGATGACATTTGCGACTGTTGCTTGCCTGCGTCAAACTCTGAATTTAGGCCATCGCACATGACCAGATGATGGACTGTGGCTTTCTTTCCCGCAGCAAGGAGCACAAGGGCAGTTTTTAAATGTCACTATAAAGTCCTAATTCTTCTGCAAAGAAGAGCTCCATGGTTTTAATACACCCTGCCTCAGACTTGCTGTTGGGTCTATTAGTATAGCAAGTGCAGCAGTAAAACTTAAGTAGGCGTACACGCATGCGGAATCCACACACGCACACTCTCAGTCACACCCCTCGTAAAGCCGAAACAGAACTCATCAACCACTGATTTCACTAAATCGTCCCTCCTTGATACACCATTTGTCGTCCAGTCACATCCCCCCAGTTCCCCGCTTGATCGGCTTTCACTGCCAGCCTTCACAAAGCGGACAGACCAATGTGACAGGCGCTCCTCCTGTCAGGCATGAAATGCCAACAATCTCCAATGAAGTATTTTTGAGTGGAAAATTGTTACTTTGGTAGGGAGTTAAAAGAAACAACGCATAGCATCTTGAGTCCAAAGCTATGGCATTGTGGGATATGGCTTGGATGGATAGCAGACATACCAACATCACAGAGATTGTACCTGGGAAAACAAGTATTGAATTGATTTAAGAGTGGATAATGAATATTACCTGGATAAACAAGCCTAATTAAATGAATTCCACATTTCCATAAACTTACACACTTTGCCACCTCAGACATACAAAGGACGAGCCGAGACTAAAACCAACACATCACGTTTGATGCTGCCAGATCCCTGGCCTGGCCTGGACGGCGAGGTCAGACGCAACATGGCCTTGGTCGTCTAAGACCCAACCAGACGTCCTTTGGGGAGCGGCTGTGTCAGCTTGCATCAAGCCGGGGATGGAGGCAATCGCAGAACAAAAGAGATGGGTCATAGGCAAATGCCACAGACTCAACGAGTGGGTAAGGGAATGATGATCACACAAAACCAAGTGTGAGGATTTTTGTTGTTTTCCTAGCATTTTATCACTGTTATCGCCTATGCCGGAGCAGCAAAATGGCGGAAGTGTTGTGGCCGCTTTTGTCACAAAGGAAGCAGTCGGCTGCAGTGGTGCAGGCTGGGAGCTGAGGTCAGTCTATTCATTGGTACTTGCTTCACATGCATAATTAGATACTGGATATGAAATATCATTTTTGCAAGTTGTCAGCCTGTGACACACTCCCAAATATTAAGACTCTCAAACATTCAGTGATACCATTTCCCAACATTTTCCTCCCAGACCTGTGATGCATGAACTTGGATTTGAATAATTTCTCTCCTTCTCTCTCTTTTCTTTTTTTTTTTTTGCTTGTCAAACGGTCTAATGATTCCCATCAGGCGGTGCAGACACCAGGCATTGGTTTGCAAACGCCCCACGCCCAGACTGATGATTCCACTTTTGTTATTATGACATATGCAATGAAATTATGCCCCTTTTGCTGTAGCGCACGGCCAAGTTTGTGTCAGACTGTTCTCTTTTAGAAATAAAAAAGGCCTTCCCCACCCAAGGATGTCCAACTGATACAGCCGATGAAATATTCACTGCTCAACGTCTGATTCCTCATTACATCTGAGCACACTATAAATGCATATAAAGGATTGGACCACCACAGAAAAAGAATTCATGGTATCATAACAGCTAACAACACTTTTATTGCTGCTGTTTAGAATATGAGGCTGGACTGAACAAAAACAAACTGGATGTACAGACACTAATTGTCTGACATAGCAAAGGACATTAGCGATGATGGGATTACTTGTTTCGTTTTTGTTTTTGTACACATGCCAAAACTGAAACAGCAGATATATAGAGTGGTAGCAAATAGGGTGTGTGTCAATAGAAAAAACAAAAAGGAAGTACTCTTAATTCAATTGTCTACTTTTCTGGGGAAAAAAAGTTTGCTGGTCTCTCACTACATTGGGCTACATGAATTTTTCAAGCTCTCTGCAGCGGCAGTGATATTTCAAGCACAAGCCTCGCTCTATTTGTCAGACACTGACAGGGAGTTCTCATCTCCCAGTAACAGATGCTAGGGAGAATGGACGATAACCTGCTCAGACGTTCTCCTCTGTGCCGAATTCCTGCCTGCTCTCACTTTCAATCCACATCCAAAAGCTTGTGTCTTTCCCTCTCGCTCCCTGTTCCCCCCCATCTTTTAAAACGAATCCTTCGTCTTTTCTTGTTGTTTTCCCTCTTGCTGACTTTTGCGTCTTGGATTTCCACTCTGTTTAGGACTTACTCCCTCGTCCCCTTCCAAAAAAATCTGCCATCATCCTTTCCAACCACCATGGCAAACAATACGTAAACATAAAAGAAATCATTGCCATGCCTCTGCTTGTATTATGCTTGGTGGGCTCTCTTCAGACGACTCCGTCATTCATCCTTTTCCAAAACTTCTTAATGGAAACGAAGAGTAATCTGAGGCAGGACGTATACTAGACCATATACAGCTTCTAAATCTGGCCAGCAGATCATTCACCAAATCCTGCAAAGAACACCAGCTGAAACTTTCTGTGTGGTCCATGCAAGGATTGGGCTTTCACTTTCTGGAGGGATTGTTTGGCACGGTAAAGCAAAATGTATAAATATTTGAACATATTTTCACATTGAGTCAGAATTCTTTTATTGTTTTCGTTAATCCCTTGTGGACACTCCCTCTCTGCATTGACCTGTCCTCATTTTGGACGAGCAGTGGGCGGGTCTTGTAAGGAGATACAGTGTATTGGTCAAAGACACGCAAATATTGTGTAGGGACAGTTATCATTTTCCTTATAATTCATTATTTGGAATGACTCTGATGGTACGTGGTGTTCCAAATTTAACAAAAGCAAATACAGCCATTTGTACCGCTGCCTCAGACAGGGAAAAGCTGAGCTAAACATGCAAAGGCGTTGGAAAAATACCCCATTGCATTCAGAAGAAGACAACATCACAAAACCAGAGAAAATCGGTGGCTGTGTTGAAGAGGAGTAGGAGAGAAAACCCCAAAGAACAGCCATAAAAAAGAGGGCAGAGTATCCTAGCAACAAGTAAAAGGAGAGGCTGCGAGCTCTGCAGTGTCCTCTGCTGTTCCTGGATTTTCAACCATCCTCCTTTTCTCTCAGATGTTCTCCTTAACAGCCCTCCAGGAGACACTTTCATCCTTCCTCAACCCCTCCTCCCCCAACACTTGTTCTATAGGAAATCCTGTTTCCACCTTCGGGGTGTGTTTGCAAACAAGTGAAAGCATGCATGCATTATATTCTACAAAAGTGGGCACTTGGGTTTTAACAGTTGATACCTCTCATAGGGGTGGAATGTACCATGTATTTAAATAGTGGTGGGTTTGGATACTGTATAGCTCTCTTCACACGCTTGGCAGTAGGGAAAGCTTTACCCTAACAAGAGCGTTACATGGATAGTTTAATCCCCCTCTTGCCTGGGAGAGAGATAGGGGATAAGAAAGGAACAGGACAGGAAATATATTGAGTCTGCCTAAGTGCCTCCTCCCTGCTCTTGTTTTTCCTATTCATCTACTTGACACCTCCTAGGCTTCTTTCCATTCTTCGTTTTCCAGGTGCCACCTGCCCCACAACTAGAGGGTCTAGCTTACCTCCAGCACTTCCAGCTCTGCCCGTCTCACTGCCAAATCAACACGACTCTACTCTGATCCTTACACTCTTTCATCCATTGGAAAATCCCCCTGCATTTGTTTTGTTTCTTTATCTATATGCTCTCGCCCTCTCTCAATCACTCCGTCCATTTTTAAAAGTATTATTAACACACTCCTTCCAACAGCAGTTTCCATTGCCTATCGCCCATGTCACGGAGAGAGAATCCCCCTTTGCTCTCCTTTCAAGAATCCTTCCTTCTTCCCTAAGAATTGCACAATTTTTGGGAGCTTTTCCCTTGTGTTCATAGTCTGGCTTGGGTACAGGCTGTGTGTGTTCTCCATTGTAACATTAAATACAACTGTGAACTATATCAATAATGCTTCACAGGTTGATTGATTGACTACCATAGCGCAAGATCCTTTAGTTTGGTGGGAAACATCGTCAGTTCGTCATCAACAGTTTGTAATGTGAGAGCTCCACTCCTCTTTCTCCATGTTGTACTCAAGCATGTGAGCCAATAACACGTCCCAGACGTCAGCATCTCCACTGATTAGACCCAAGCACTGAGGATTATGTAATGCATGGAATTATTATACCAGCCGTGCAGGCAACACTGCTATCACGCCATGCAGATCTGTGGACTTAATCTCTGAGCTGGTTATGGGCCTGACTCAGTGTGAAAGATGATGCCAGGTCAAATTACTGCCAGTACAAAGTGTCGCATTTGGCCGCCCACAGACTATCTTGACTCTGTCATAATGGAGAGCCTCTCTGGTGTTACTGAGTAAGTCCAAATAGGTCAGGGGGGTTACAGTTTTGTGTCAAGTCGTCCTCCTAGGTCCTTATTCAAGTCTTGTTCAAAACTCCTGATTGGGGGTCAGACATCAGAATGCAGAATTACTGTTGGGAGAGGTTTAAGTTGTAGGGCATGTGGACAGAGTTTTGAGTCAGAGGAGTTCTGAGGGCAAACAAAATGTGTACTTTGTAAAAATTTGTAAGACAAGCAAAATTCCTTAATGCAATTTGGGCTCCTCAGGGGTGGTGTGAAACCCAAAACACTCGCACCACTCTGGATAACTCAATATTATAGTGGGGACAGTCTACTACTATTAATGCGACATCCATCATCCCATCCTTTATTCTGCCAACACTGTTGTGCTAATAATGTTGAACAGTCTCCTTCAAAGATTCTTTTTGCACTGAGAGCGGATGTCAGGTACAAAGTGCCCCTGGGGCCAAACCCCTTAAAATCCAACCAAATAGAGAGGTGAGAGATCGGTAGGGAAACGCTGTGGCGTGGTAGCGCAGGCAGCTCTGCAACAATTGGCTGTCACATGTGTCATCTCCTGTCAGCATGTGAATGAAAAGGGAAAGAAATACTCTGGGTGACACCCATCTGAAGACAAAAGAGCCTTGTTGGGTACAGACCGCAACCACGGCTAAGACTAAAACATGTTGAGGCACTGAATCTGCCAGCGGGATCTTAGAGGTCTGTATCAACACCTGATAGCTGAACAGCGTGTCAACTCAGACGTTAAATGCCCTGCTGTGGATATTTTAACAATCACAGCACAGACACATAACATGCTTTCAGATATCCGTGTGTTTGTATTTGAAAACACCTTCCGCTTTCTGCCATCCAGTCCTACCACTGATTTTGACTGCTGCTTATACATGGATCTTGTCATTACCAGTGCACATCCCAGGTTCTCAAAAGCTTCCATTGTCAGATTGGTGGGACTGAACGCAAGTGAGCATGCACACACACAAATGCAAAAGTGATTTAGCCTTTGCAATTGCGAGGACGTGCCACTCATTTGTGCTCCGCTGGAATTTTGACCAAACAGAGTCAACAAAATTTACACATTCGCTGATAATTTCGGACAGCAAACAGAAAGGAACATGATCCAGTTTTACTACTTAACAAATCATCAACCATGCAAATAGCAGAGTTTGCTCGAAGAGGGAGAGGATTGCATGCAAGTGTGCATGAGACTTAAACGTGCACATCCTCCTCCAACTGGAGAAACCCAGTGGATCATTTATAGTTCCCTCTATTAATTGCCTTTTTCAACCATCACAATGGAAAGCCCATTTATTGCCCCCTAACTCTCCCATTCCCTCCCATGCGGGGTATTCTGCTTAAGTTAGAGCCACTTTTGTGCAGACGACAATAGCCGATGCTGACAGATGGCCGCACACAGGCCTTTACATGGCGTGTGACTGGAGAGGTGGTTGGATGGGGTGGGTGTTTGACCACCAACCCTTCTCCCCATCCCTCCCCGTTTTGCCTGAACTTCTCCACTGTAACAAAAGACTTCAAAATAGCACTTATTCACTCTGACAGCCAATCCCTAGACTGCAAAACCAAAACCAGACGTTCCTAAAACCCAAGACTAAATGTGGCCCTAAATCAGGTCAGAGTTGATTTCTTACATGTTTAGAGCAAACATTTTTTTTACAAAACTCAACACACACAATTTCTGTTATGTCTCCCTGGTTTGACATACAAAGAGATCTCCGCTGCTTCTCATGTCGCAACAATGTGTGGGGAGAGAAGGAGAGAGAGTGAGATGTCTGTGTGAGGGCCCATCCCAAAGCAAAACAGAAACATGTTTTCCCAGCTTACTAGGCCTGGCTCTTGGCAGTTCAGAACCAAATCTGCCTGTGAAAGGAAATTAACCTTCAGTGGACTGCAGAGCAAGGTTACGCAAAACCTTTCCCTGGAAACTTAGTGAGGGTGGAACAACAGGCTCAAGGCCGTAAAAATGAATTCCAGATGCTCCAACAGTCTGAAACAAAACAAAAAACAAAACAAAAAACATCTCGAGGACTGTCAGTCATATCTGACATTTTTCTGGCTCCCCACATACCAAGCACATTAATATTGTTTCACAACCTTCCACGGTTTCACATTCTAAATCCTTTTACGGTCCAACAACAGGTTCCTTGACTTATCTGCGCCACATTTCTTGACTCTTCTCCACAATGAATAGACCGTTACACGTGGAACCTGCGCAGAGACATCTGAGCTGTGGGGGGAAAAGTATTTACGTCTAAATTAACGGCGAGGCAGAGTGAGGTGACAGCAGTGTAAGCAAAGGTGAGGACAATTGCTGACTGCGGTCTCCTGAGTCACGGCATTCAAGGGAAAAGAGCTGACTAGCAGAAATTTTGGATGAGCACCTTGTTTCTCTGTGGCGTTGGAGAGGAGCTGATGAAGAGGCGTTCTGTTGAGGAGTTGCTGACTTCCCGCAACCTGTGCACAATGCCTCTATCGAAGGTCAGGGCAAGTGTTGTACAGACAGAATAGAATTGCTTGAAACCCCTGAGATAGCTTTTGATAGCGTCTTCGAATGCTTGCCTGGGCAAACGGGCAGCTGATTGAATTTTGTTAACTTGTTTAAACACCATCCAATCTCGACACTTACAAGATCAATGTGGATTTTGACACAAGGGCACCATCAGCCATTTCAGAGGGGCAAACAAGAGGCAACCTTCAAATTCACTTACATTCTTGCTGCCTCAGGGTAAAACTGAACAACACGAAACTCAAGGTTAGGGTGAACCTATGATGCTCATTGTCAAACATACTCTAAGGCCTAAAATATCTGAGCCGTCCTCCACGGTGACTCCTCTCTTCAAGTAACATTCCATTGTTTGCACATTCAATCATTATGTGCTCACATGGTGCGTAATTGTGAAGAAATCACAGGGGACTTTCTTACTGCAATTAAACTGCACTTTGTTTTTTTGTTTGTACAAAAATCTTTGTGTGGATGACAGACTGCCCCTCTTGATATGTGCTTTTCTGAAACTGGAATCAAAACCAGCGATATTACTTCACTGAAGTTGCTTTCATTATTTTTCACGTGTGTCTTTACAAGTGGGCCCTATGTATTGCAATGGTATATGAAACAGTATGTTCATAAACAGTCCTTTTGGGTGTTGCAAAGGTAGCATGACGTAACCGGTTGCTGCAATGGTTCCCCAGTGATGGCCAGGGGTGTGTGTAAGTCTCCCGCTGAAAAGCATTGCTGCACAGTAAACTCAGCCGCCCATGGTGCATGTTCTTATAGGAAAGCGTCCTTGTTTTGCCTGCACAGTTGTGGAGAGCTTGGAGAGAAACAAAGCGCAGGCTTTCCGGCTAACGAAAACCTCAGTCGCTATTCATGTGTGTGTGTAGGTATTGTAGTCAGAGGACCACAGTAAGTTATCAGAGGCTGACAAAAGAGAGAGTCATAGACAGATGTGACGGGGAGAATCTGGTCATTTTCCAAAATGGATCATTCTGAATCTGATAGTAAATAAAACGGAAGTAATCAAAGTTCTGTATTCTGTCAGTGTGGCCTAGCACCAATTGACCCGTGGACAGGCACTGGTCCACAGCCTTAGGGTAGGGGACCACTGCTGTATATGATGAGTCCATTTTAATATTGTAGTGTGGGTACGAAGGCGAAGGACAGAAGAAGGTGGAGAGGGATTATCAACTGTGACCAAAAGAAGAGGAATGAGAAGAGTGGGTAGAGAGCCCAGCAGTGCTTAAGGAAGTGCAAGTCAATAGAGTGTGTTAGTGTGGGACAGCAGGTTGCGCCTACATAATTCAATTTATTCTGCTGAGTGTAATGAGCAATCGGCCATCCAAACATAGACAGATGACTGCGTTTGGGCCAGCTGTGAGTCCGGGAGGGGGAGTGGAGGGAGGGGGGGTGCTGATTAGTGGCCAGATGGATGCTGGACTGCTCAGTCAGATAAATGTCTGAGTGATCCGTCTGAGTTCAAGGGCTAAAACGGCAAATTTCAGCCGAAATCCCCCTTCCAAACAAATTGCTCAAAAAAGACATGAATGTTGTTGTGCCCTGCACAAGCACAACAAAACTTAGATGCTTGGTGAGCACCCTGACTGAAGAAAAAAGATCCTAAATTGAATGGTGAATGGTGGTGTAAGATGAGCCACCAACTGGAGCTACCAACTGGAGGAACTAGAGGAAAATCATAGAAACCAGTGAGAAAGTGATGGGAGTCAAAGGGAAAGAGGGACAGAGGTTCATAAAACATTTACACTACTACTAAAAATAATAGCTGCAAGTCTTGGAATGCACAAAAAAATAACTGTGTACTGCTGATGCTTAAATTGTTTGTTTAATGCCGATGAATGCTTCAAAGAGCCTGGAATTCCAACACACCCACTGTATTGGATTATTTTGGGACAATAACCAGATGCACAACAGTGTAGCACACAAACACACACAATGACCTCGTCATGCTTGCATCAGTCCAGACGACAATGCCCAAACTTTGTCACACTCCCCCACTGCCATCCCTATACCCCTGCCCCCACCCAGCCGTGCTCATAGGCGCTGTGCGTCTCTTGCTTCAGTGACTTTCCAGCTAGGGCTGGGCTCCAGCCGCTTGCCCTGCTGCTCGTTGCCGTTGCCTGGGCGACCGAGTGGCCCATCCCCTCCAGCGACCCCCCATCAAGATGAGGACGGGAAGAGAGTACGAGCTAAAATTGGCTTATTGTTTCTGATGTTTTTGGGGCGCTAGCACCGCATCAAGCACGGTAGGCCGGCATCTGCTGCTCTCTGACCTCATTCTGTCGGACGGGCAGTGGGTTGATGAGAACTGTGTGGCAAAGAGTTTGCTGAAATGTGCCGCACAGAACGGCTGAGGCGAATCAGTAGGGTTCATTTAAAAATCAAACGTAAAAAAAAAAGACTTTGAAAGCGTGTCCCTCTTGGCGGCACCTTCTGGCTCTTCTTTCCACACAGTCCTGTTCCTGTCGTGTCACGAAGGAGCGAGACCCACTTCCCCCTTTGTTTGTCCAGGAATGTGGGATGTCCCGACAGGCCGGCTTTTCATTGACAGCACACAGCTGAGAGCTCCGCCTGCGGGTCTTTCACTCTAGCCCTCCCATGTTTGTGTTTGTGCGTGTGTGTGTGTGTGTTTCTGCCATTATCTGCCTTATCAGCCGCCCAGGCCTTACACGGGGTGCTGGGAAACACAAACCAGGGACACCCGCAAGGAGAGACGCTCCGGCCAGGCCTCGTGGGACACTCCCAGACAATGACCCCACACGGCTTGGTTACTAGAGAGAGTGGATTTAATGATCTACCTCTAATTATTTAACTACAAGCTGAATCCCGTAGAGAGGTTTCCACTTAAAAACTAAGGGTCAGCTTTCGCAGAATCACGCGCCACACATGTGGCATGTGGACAAACAGGATACAGACTACAGAAACTTCCTGTGTCCCCCCCCTCAACCCACCTCACCCCACAGATACTGTGCACAATGACTTGAAACCAACACACAGAGGAAAAACACCATTGTCTACTGGAGCCGCTGCTTTCCTTTGAAAGGAGAAAAGAGCTCTCTCTCTTTCTCTCTCTCTCTCTCTCTCTCTCTCTGGCAGGCAAGCAGATCAGGAGAGGGAGGAAAAACTTCAGGCTTGGTCGCAGCTGTGATTAACCAATGTTTGTTTTAGACAAAACAGACAAAAGGAACGTCAAACACTTTTTCAAGACACAAGCTCTCGAGTGAGTAATGAGGGCATTTCACTGCGACGTGACCCATCGAAGTTTTTTCCTTGGGGTAAACCATATTTAGGCAGAACCTCTGAAAAGCTTACCACACTAGAACACTTTCACAGTAAAGCAAGCACAAACACACACTCACACTAGGACCCACATACAAAGGCTATATGATATAATTGGAGTGACGTAATACACACTTGTGGCCAAGTGGGAGGGCTGGTTCTACAGTTTCCAAATCAGATTTCCAGGTCACGTTATTCCCAAAGGCAAAAGTAGGAGAGAGCAAGAGGCACACTAGTTGAAAAAAAAAAAAAAGGAGGGGGTGGGGCAGTGTGAGTCATCACCTTATAGCCCACACATTAATGACTTCTAGCCGCACTCATAGTTGCTAATTTGCATCAGATTGGTTTGCTTTAGGGGTGGCTCACTTATGGGTGGTACACTATGCGAACACCACAGTTCTCTTGTGTAAATACCATCGAGGGGAATCCGACATTGCAGCAATCAAAATTCAAAGCCACTAATTCACATACGTCACAGCCGAGCATTGCAATCTCTCCCGCCACTTCCTGAGATGAGGGCCGAGCGGAGCGGCCGCACGACTGACTCGCTCCGTGGCAACAAGGCCTGAAAGGTATTGTGGGAGGGAGGAGGGGACACGACCAGCTATCAATCAGTGACGAAGGCCTGTCGTTTGAGCTTGACATCTCTCATCAGTTTACAGGAGTCGAGGTCTAACGCAACCTCTGAGTGGCCTCCAGCCATGCGCCTGCGCTTGTGCGTGCAAAAATTAACAGATGTCTGCAAATACACACACACTGCTGTTTTGAAGCCACAAAGTAAACACAATTATTCGGCCCACCAACCAAAACAGTGTTTTTGTCTGTTTTAAAGAACGATTTTCACCCCGAGCAAAGTGTTGTCGCATACACAGCAGGCCTGCACTTTGGGTGTAATTGCTACTTCTCCATTATTATGTCAATGAGGCAAAAAAAACAGGAAAAAAAAAACAGAATGAGTAGGAGGCTCAGCAAGGCCACCTGTGTTACGTACAACACTTTCTGGACAGCTCTATTACGGTTGCAATAGAAGGATCTCCCAACCATGGTAACACCCACCCACTATAAATTCTTGAGATTAGATAAGTCTTTACGGGCAGCAAGAGGAAAACTCTGTGTTCCAAGGCAATGTTGAAGATGAACAAAGATGAGCAAAGTTACCACCACATATTGCGCAGCACTCCACCAAACTTGAGTGCGTCATTTGGTGAGCAAAGGGCAGCATTAAATGTGTGTTATCATGCAAAATTACATCTGCAATACATACCGTAATCTTTCAGAGAATGACAAGCACTTCTTTTTTTAGTTTGGCTGGGGGTGCGAGTTATATTTGAAATTATTACTACTCTTATACTACTAAAATTTCAGCATTACGGTAATTTAAGTGCCACTTCCTGGCGCTTCATGTACCTCCGTAGTTGGTGGGGTTGCTCAGAAGTGACACCCAAGATGAAGAATTCTATGGATTTAGTGATTTGCGAGAGTTAGCAAGTTTGGCAAACTTGTTACCTTGTTTTTTATGCTTTACTTACCTGAATAATTGTTACGTTAACATTCCAGACACATTTACAGGTCATTGTCTACGCTTCATGTAGCTGGATAGCCATCAACGTGCTATGCTAGCGTGTTGTACCTATTCAGGCTGTTTTTCCTCTTTTCTATTGTTATTATCATAACTTGCCTTTCAAGTTGAAATGTCTGCTCTTGACCTGCATTTTGCAAAGTAAATTTCCCAAAAAATGCAATCTCAAGTTAGGTGCGAGTTATGCAAGGTTTTTTCTTCAATGTTATACATTTTCTGGGTGGTACAACTCATACATCTGAGTGATTCATAGTCCGGAAAATACAGTAATTTTGGACATCTCTTAACTTGCTGTTCATGTTTTCATCAATTTGTCGTTATTCTGGAAACGTTTGATCAATTGCGTCTAATGCTGTCATGCGAAAATTTGAACGCTTTGAACGCTAAACAGACATGAAAAATTGCTTGCTGCGAAGGAGAGGAAGCACGTTTGTATGTTATCCCAAAATGAAGGGAAATGTGTCAAAAACCACACGCAAAACATGCAGCTATCCATTCTATGCACACTCACATCGTCAAGAGCAGATGGGGGGACGAATACCAATGTCGAAAAATGATAGCAACAAGGGGGGGTTCTTGAAATTCCCTCACAAATGTTGTGTTGATGTTAAGGAAACTACTAAATCCACTGAGACTCAAAATGAATGTATGCCATTTACGGAGCATGACTGACGACTGCGAAAAAGAAATGATCTCAGAATGCATGGGTCACGGTCCATCGAACTTAGGTTGGGCTTTGATGGATGTGAAGGTGGCTGAGGTATCACAGGGTTGAACAGTTATGAAGCACATAAAATAGAGGGCGTCTCAAGCAATAATGCAATGATGTAAAACACAGGAGGGGAGGATCTTCACCTGATCAGACCGAGATGGCTGAACTGCAGGGGTCAAATCTGCGAATGTATCGGCCGAACGCTGACAACGGTTTCGGCATCTGTGTTGCATTTGCAAGCTTTACATGGCTCATGGCGGGAGCGTCGTATTTCAGGGGGGGTCTTGGACTGAAATCGAGCTCCAGACCACCAGCGGTGAAAGTCAAATGTGGTGGAGGGAAGAAAATGCGCGCCCATCTCCATTTATATCAGTCTCTACTGACTGCAATCTTGACGTATTCTTTCAATCTTACACTGCGTAGTTGTGCAGGTATACGCAATCACTCACACACACATGCACACACCACACGCCTTGTGCGCCTGGGGGGAACAGTTGGAGGGAGTTTGTCCCCCAGAGGAAGCACACAGCAAATTCAATTAAACAGACAGCAGGATGTCTCTGAAACCCAAACTGCTCAGAGACCCACACTGCCGCAACTCCAACAATTCACAGCATTCCAAGCCCTCCCCTCAAAGCGCCGCAGCCAACCCCTGACCGCAGTTCGGCCACTCCCCCACAGCTACCAGGGCCCTTTCAGGGCCCGTGGCTGAGCTCTCTCATGCTTGTACTTTGCTCACAAGACAATCTGAAGCTTCTGATCTAATATCGTCCAAAAAAAAAAGATAATAAGAAAATAACAGGGCTTTCACACCACACTTTCTTTATCGTGCTTTATCTCTGAATTTCAGTCTTTAATTGAGATTTATCTCATTTTTAACTCCATTATTTCACATTTCAAATATTTTTTTGTCTGATCTCTATTCAGCATTAAAAAACCCAGAATGTACCCACACACAGATGGGAATCGTACTTGAGACTCTGTCAAGAGGGTTTTTCACAGTTTGGATAACGAACGAGCTCCTCCTCTTTCCATGATTGGCATGAGGGCAGATGCTTGTTCATTTACTCTAGTGCTCAAGTGGTGATGCTCAGCACCGTCCTCCCTACATGCCCAACAAAATTCCTCTCTCAGTCCTGTTTTTTTTGGTCTGATTAGGATCTTCTACGGTGCATTATGACCCATGGAAAGGACATTGTACATCTTATCTCATAGGTTTTCATATATTTCAAATGTTAATTATGAGCAGATATGCAATACATGCATTTTTGTGGCCCTGCCATTGCCACATTTTCCAAGATGGGTGCACCGAAATAGACATTATTATACAATTATGACGTATCCTCTGCAGCAGATCATGGTAAATCATGGGACAGTGTGTGAGCTAAAGTAGGATTATTCCCTGTGTTCCATTATGACATTTTTATCCCTCTCACGGATGTTTAGTGGTGTTGAGGTTTTAAATCGGAGTCATTGAAAGGCCGCGGTCCTGGTCCTTAACAGCAATGGTCAGAAGAAGACAAGAATTTCACAGAAAAAAAAAGATTAGTGAGCGCCTAGCTTCACTTCTCCTGTCCAAATATAGGGCAATTAGGACACGGCCTTCCCCTAATATGGCACCAGACAAATTAAAATCAGAAATTGGGGCTGAAAACTTCATCATCCTCCCTCCCCTCTCCCCCCACCTTACTGTGTGTGTGTTTGTGGGTGTTTCTAATGTCCCTTAATCATGCCAATCAAAGCTACTGGGAGCGGATAATCTGGGACCCCTCACGTTAATCCCCCTTTGTTATTTTGTACGTCCTGTGCTATTACTGAAATCTCACGCACACATCGCAGCTACACGCTACTGGCGTGAATATGGCGACGCACACCAAACCTCAGCAGATTATTGACAAAACGTCCGCCGACATGTGTCTGTGAAAGGTGCAACGTCACATCAACAAATGTTTATCACCTGTGATACTTCCAAGGAGAATGGCGGCTGTGGTGGCTGGAGATGCTCATAACAATGCTACTAAAGCTGTTTGACTTTGGGTGAATACGGCTGCCACACACCACAAAACTGATATTCAAAGCTAATTTCAGGAGGACAGGTTTTAGTCTTGAGGTTGGTCTGCATAGAGCAGTGGTTTTCAAACCTTTTCAACCAATCTGGGGGTTGAGGGAGCAATTCCATTGAAACATCATTATTAACGCAGTAACGTTAATAATGATGTCATAGGACATTTTTAAGAGATGGATTTATTTTCGTGGACCCAATTTTCACGAACCCCCTGCCATGACACCACGGACCACTGGGGGTCCGCGATACCCCAGTTGAGAACCATCTGCTGAGAGGAGTCAACACTTCCTCAGCGGAAGTCGATGACTGATGGCGCAGCTTGTGTTTAGCTAAGGACTTCGTGACGAGTGATGGGGAGGCAACCAGGTGTTCGGGGTGTGTGAAGTCTGAACGGGGGGCGTGTGTGTGTGTTTGTGTGTGCGTGTGCGTGTGAACTCACCATTCAGTCCGTTGGGGATGCTCCTGTGGTGGTGAGGCGCTGACAGGTCGTCCATGGACCTCCTCATGGTGGGACCCATCTTGCTCGTCTCTGTAGCGGGCTTGTGTATGTGGTTATGGTGGTCCGGGCTTCCCGCGCTACCGGTGCTGGACGTGCTGCTGCCGTCCCCGACGTCTCTGACGGTACCGGTGCCGCCGTTCAGGTTGGTCAAACTGGACTGACTGTCTATAGAGCTCCTGGACCCGGCGCCGTTCCTCTCCTCGTCCAACATGAGGATTATCTCCTTCAGCTCGGAGTTCTCACGCAACACGGTCTCCTGGTTGGCCTCCAGCTCCTTCAGCTTCATCATGTAGGCGCCCACCTCCTTCCACATGGCGCTGGCGGTGAAGCGGCCGAAGCGCTGCCACTCCCGGGACAGTTTCTTACCCTTTTGCCGGTCGTCGTCCAGAAAGCAACACAGCTCCCGGAGTTCGTGGTTGTCGTCCTGGAGCTTCTGGTTGATCTCCTTCAGATTCCGAATCTCGTGCAGGTGCACCTGCATCCGCCGGTTAATGTCTTTCATCATGTTGCCATGTTCGATCATTAAGTTCATTTTCTCGCCGTCAACCCTCCGTAATCTTCTCACCAGCTCCTCTTTGTTACACCGCAGCAGGTCCTCGTCCGTCAGCTGGCTCAGGTCATCCTCCGCCGGGTTTTTAGCCATGGCTGCACCGGTCTATCCGTCACTTCGATTTAAAATACCGGGGTTGGAAACACTCAACACAAGCACGAATCGAGCCTCGGCTCCGGGATCGCGATAAAAAACGAATGCATGTTTACAAAAATTTAAAAACAAGCGCGGGGCCGGCCCCTCTTCGTCTAAGTGGAATATTAGTGTACGGGTATGGCAACCCGTGCGACAGCCAAATGCCCTCGGTGATCCTCTAAAGGAAATCTTTATCAATCTCGGGGGGGAAAGTGGGTTGCGAACTCACATAACGTCGATATGGGAAATACGCGAATGTTAATCGATTGCCGATGTTTTCCGATCAGGTCACGGCCATCCGCGGCGGAGTTCAGTCAGCGCTGAGTTGCCCGTCCCGACCCGGGTTCGGTGTCGGGCATCGCTCCATTCAAACGACCTGAGAATCGAAAGCGCAACCCAATTACGAATGAGTTCCCCGGGTAGTAATAATTCGCGGAATGCGACGCGGATGCGGGCTCACCTCACCGAGCGTAAACGGCGCCGAGACGATAAGCTTCTTTGGAGGGACTGTGGCGCGCTGCTGAGGGACGAGCTGAGGTTTAAGCTGCACGCAGCTCGGAATTAGCAGCCTCGCTCCCCCCTCCCTCTCTCCCCCTACCCACTAACACACACCACCGCCCGCTCCTCTCCTCTCTTCTCTCCGAGCGAACTACCCGGTTTGAAATCATTCAAGAGGATTTGGGCCAAAGCGACCAATCCGGACTCAGCACAGACGAGGAGCAGGTAAAGGAGGCTAAGCGCACAGGCTCAGCCCTCTTAAAGGAACAGAGGGAACAGACGGGATCAAAACATATCGATATCGGCAACGATACCGAACGTCGGGCCACAAATGCGATAGATAGATAGATAGATAGATAGATAGATAGATAGATAGATAGATAGATAGATAGATAGATAGATAGAGAACAGTTAATAGCAAATGATACATACATACATACATACATACATACATCTTTAATAAATGTTTCGAATGCAAATGTTGAAATCCATATCTCTCGGATGATTCCAATTTAGACTGAAGCCGATTTTGCATTTTTAACAGCAGTCTTTGTCTTTTATTGTTATATTTGTTGAGAATATTGTTGAGAATTCGATTCAAATCGTCCCCGCCTCGTTATGACGTCGCCTAACTTCAGAGGGTGACGAGCGCATATTATTTAAGTTTGTGGAGCGGTACATACATACATACATACATACATACATACATACATACATACATACATACATACATACATACATAGATAAGGATAGATCGTTTAATAACTGTTTCAAATGTTTAAATCCCTATCTTTCATAATTCCAATTTAGATTGAAGCGGATTTTGCTTTTGATTTACAAGAGCAGTGTTTGTCTGTTATCGTTATATTTCGATAAGAGTTTTTATTTTGTTCAGTTCAAAATATTGATTCAGTTCGTCCCCGTCTCGTTATGGATTTAGTCGCGTTCTCTCGTGTTTTTACGTCGGACTTCGGAGGGTGACGAGTGCACGTTGTTTAACTTTGTGGAGCGGTACATACATACATACATACATACATACATACATACATACATACGTGGATAGATAAGGATAGATCGTTTAATAACTGTTTCAAATGTTTAAATCCCTATCTTTCATAATTCCAATTTAGATTGAAGCGGAATTTGCACCTATAAGAGCAGTGCTTGTCTGTTATGGTGATATTTTGATAAGATTTTAATTTTGTTGAGTTCAAACTATGGATCTAGTCGCGTTCTTTCATCTTTTTACGTGTAACTTCGTAGGGTGACGAGTGCAAAATCTTAAAATTTGTGAAGCGGTGTACAAACACAAACAGAGGGACAAATCACGGAGTGAATAATTTGGGATAAAGCAGGTGGCGCATACCTCCACATGCACTTCAGAGATTTGATGGCGCCGCCCTGCGTCCATTCTGTTGCAATGCCCCAGAGTAGCCGCAGCAGAACGGATTTTTATCAGCGCGATGTCAACAGCGTCAGTCAGTCGTGTATCCGCTTAGTTTCCGTCCTATTTGATTTACTCGACATATGAAATATTAATACCGAGTAAGCTTTGCAATGGCATGAATGGGTGACTTGCACAGACCTGTGCAGTATTCCTAATTGTTAAACGTTGGATTAGTTAAAAATTGGCCATGCAGGTCATGAAAATATAAACCTACCTTTATGAATAAAAGCTACATTGGTCTAACTAGTACATTTTCCACTCTTGATAACTTATTTCAGGACGTCAGATTAAGAAAATGCAAATGATTCACCATATTCAAACTTTCAAACTACATTCTAAATTTGGTGTATAATTACAACAAAAATCCGATCCACTGTAGTGAAAGCAAGGCATTAATTTGCTTAAATTTCTAAATATTACACTCCTTACTCATCTTAACTCATACCTGATGAAAACTTATTTTCTTCCTTTGTTTAATTAAAAAAAAAGAAAATTTACATGACAAGATTGGAAAATCTGAGTTTGTTTACATGCACACAACAAATAGGACACTGATCTCTATCAGACAGATATGAATTGTTATCAGTCTGTTTGGTAATACACCTCATTCAACATGTTATGGTCATAATTAATAATTAAAAACTTGTGGTTCATATAAGCCGTAGGTGAGTGTTAATTTCAACAGAGGTCGCACTGGAATTACCAAAAGCTGTTGCAAACAGACACTATTTCATGAAGACAGAAATGACTAGTAGGCAATTCACAACAATAGTCAGCCTTAAGTGACGGATTCTCATTCAACTTTCGCTCTATGACTTCTGTGGTTGATCTTGCAAATGACCCCACTCTTTGGTCTCAGGGTGCCAGTGTCCTGGATGTCAAAAGTCTGTCCTGGAGTCAGGCTGAAGTCGAACCTCTGCAGCAGTTTGGCCATGACCACTTTCGCCTCCATCTGAAACCACCACATCAACCCATGAAGTCAATTTTCCTTTGTTTTTATGCATGTCTACATCAACAAATATCAATATAAATGTGTTGGGACAGGTGTGGATCACTTGGTACTCACTTGGGCAAAGGTTTGTCCCAGACATGAACGAGGTCCCAGTGCAAAGGGGTAATAGCAGTAATAAGGCCTTTTAAAACAGGTGTTGAGTTGGATTACATAGAAAAAGTCAGAAAAAAGTCGTTAAAATGTAAAAACTATCAAATCCTACAAATACTGGTGTAAATATTGGGTGAAAATTCCCAATCCACTTACTTTGGTGCATCAGCGTGAAATCTATCTGGATCAAACTTCAGGGGATCCTTGAAGAATTTGTCCAGTCTGCCACACACATAGCTGCTGAACTGGATTTCAAAAACAAAATTGAATATCTTATTGTGAAGTTCTTAGATTTGTGATGAGAGGCATCTGGCCTCAACTGATATTTGCTCATTAAGTACACTCATTGATCTTAAGAAAATGTGCCATACATACCGCATTTTTCTCTTAACACTGTCTGCTGGCTCCCTCTTTTCGTCCTACCTGGCACCTCCATCTACCTCTTTCATCCAAATGTTCACGATCTCTCCTTTGCAATTGGCCTCTCCCTATTTCCCCCTCCTTGCATTGTCTTAATCAGACCTACTTAAGTAGCGGCCCGTGGTTCGGCCTGCCTGAAATCTTATATGGCCCACAAGAGATATGTGTGATTTTAGAGGGACCAACACGGACCCCCTTTGGAGCTTTTAGCATCCTGGATCAATGGATCAATTAAGTGCCTACCTACCTACCAACTGCTCCCTCTCAGTCACCATCTCCATCAAGTAGTGCTTGTATCTTCTCAGCTCACTCCATTCAACTAACACATTTCCATCCCAATTTTTTCCTCTTCTAACATTTATCTAATTAGCCAACAGTACAAGTCCTTCTCTCCTTTATTGTTCAGCCTCCAACATAGCACACCATTCACCTCTTCCTTTGCCTTCATTATTCCTGTCTTTGTCATTTGCTGTGCTCCAAAGTACGGCTTGCTAGCATCTGGCCACACTGGCCATCACTTCCAAATCTCCAAGCACAGCTGCCCAGCAGTTGAACTGGGTCCCATTTCCAGTCATCGCAGCACTCTGGGGGTACTAGTGGATCCTGGCTCACCACCTGAGCAGTGCTGAGGTGCCATTAAGCAGAGTACCGCAATCAACTGTTTATCTTCCCCAGTCCTTGCATGTCATGGACTACATGCTGTAACGATTGTACGTTTGTATGTTATCCCATGTAGTTAAAATAGGGGTGTCTTCTTTCTTAAATTGCTCATTGAAGTCTGCTCCAATGATTACCCTCTCGCCTCCTCAAGGGCATCTCAAAGACATTGTACAACTTCTTCCGACTCAATCCTCCATCTCTTTCCAACTGGTCTCTACAACATTTTGATCACCAATTCTTCTGTGATTTTTGACTTGGAAGTCATGATCCCGTTGGATACCCTCATCATCTCCACAACTCTATTAACAATATGTACCACTAAGCTTATGTTAAATTTTCAAGTACAAACATCGCCAAAATGACTCACTATGCAAGTAACTCCTGCAGGTATGTGGATGCCACTGATTTCAATGTCCTCATTTATGTCACGAGATGTGCCAGGAGCTGTTGGGTAAATCCTGAGAGTTTCTTTAAAAACCTACACCAACAATGTAGAATGACAAATGTTTTCATTAATTGTTTGATGGTAATTTCTTTAGAAGAATTCATTCATAATTCAATTAATTCATAAATTAATCCTCATCCTTACCAGTCCATTCAAACAAGTGGGGTAACAACATAAGGAGACCATATGCTGGGCCCAATTTCATGGCCCAAGGAAGGGGTCACATATGGCACATGGGCTATCGTTCACCCACTACACTTATAGGTGCCATTACGAACCTGTGATAAGTAGAGTAGTTTCCCCAGATCGTCATAATTTATGTCTTTCTTCATACCTATGACGTCATCCACCTCTTTCTTTGTTCTAGAAGAGGGAAAAAATACTTCAAGAATTTACCACTGGGCAGAGAGAAGGTTTCAGTGAATTGTTAGTGTTTCATACTTTTCTAGTATGTCAGGGTGTCTTGCCAATTCCATGATGCAAAAAGCAAGTTTGTTTGCTGTTGTTTCTTGCCCTAAGATGAAAAATATCAAAACCAACAATCACAGTACAACTGTAGAGTACCAGGAACCACAGACACACCACACTGCCCTTCAAATTCTATTCCCAAAATATGTGGGAAAACAGCAAGAAGATCAAAGAAACCTACAAACTTGAAAACGTTAAGTAAGTGAAAAATTGGCTTCTGAGGTTGGAATGCTTACGGTAATACAGTGCAAGGCCAGGTATGACATCCCTTTACACAAAACTGCTAGTCTTACCTGCAATGAAAAATGTCACAAAATTGTCAAGCATGACCTCTTCATCCTCTTTGGACATGTTTTCCTCTGAAACCATAAAAGAGCAGTGCTCACATTTAACAACTGGGAGATGAGTCAAAGATTAAAGAATGAAATCTGAAAATCAGCTTTGTATATGGGCCAAGACCTTTGCCGGCAGTTTTGATGATCTGAGTGAGAATGTCTTTTGGCACGTTCTCGCCATTTTGAATGGCAGTCTTCCTGGCATTGATCCACTTAGCTCCTGTTGCACGCAGCAGCTGACACGCTACTTGCACTTCCTTGATGAATTTCCAGTTTGCTGGGTTCAACTGGAAGTAAACAATCTGAGTAAGCACACATTCAGTGAGAGCTTTACAAATCCCTTCAACACTGTTGTAATGTAGGTCATACCTCAAAAAGCGAGTCCCGCAGATAGAAAATCATTCCTGTCAAACACAACTCGATTGCTTTGGGGATGGGTGATTCACTGCTTATCAGATCCAAATCCACGCCGAAAGCAACCTGGAGATCATTCAAAAACAGGAGATAAAAAAACAAAACAAAAAAAGAATGCAGGGGTTTCATAAAATTTAAAGTAAAATATTAAAAAAAAAGACGAGAATTACAATTGAAAATAATAACAAGGATTTGTGACAAAGTCATTTGTACTACTGTACATTGGTTAACTTTATACCTGAGCTATAACGTCTAGAGTAACATGGTTTATAAGCTGGAGCATGGTGGCCTCTGCTTTGCGGTCAGCAACATCAGAGAGTTTCTCCATCAAGGTCTCTGCTCTCTCATTGAAGGTGTTCATTAGGCCTCTCAGGTAACTAGACATACAGCGACAGATTGAATGAAACAACGGTTGTGATTGTAATGCTGTAGTCGCACCATACTAAAATTAAAACTACGGTCAATCCTCTTAAAGTAGCTGCTCGATATGGTGTGTTCGCACAGAACCACTGTTCAGTGTAATTAGGCAACAAACCACTCACACGCTGCTAAAAGCCGGGTCCACAATCCGCCGCTGTTTGTACCACAGGTCATGGTTCTGAGCTGTAACTAATCCATTGCCGAGGAATCTGGATGAGACATACAACAAAAAAAAGAATCTGACAGGTTCAAGATAAATGCTTGCCATGGGTGCCAAAATACAACTTGGAACTTAAGTGCTAGGTTATACCAGTGAAGATGCTGGAGACTGCCCTTGTTTTGTGTCCATTCCTGGTTTAACCTGCTCTGTCCTGTGTTTACCGATTTGTTCGTCAACAGTGTCCCCCTGTCCTCTATTTCCCTCCTCCTGCATGTGGTCGTGTCCGCCCTGTGCCACTTCTGTTCCTCATTGCTTCGTTAGCCTAGCCTCCATCTGTGTCCTGTATAATCTTCTTTTAAAAAGAGAAGAACCACGTTATTTTGTCATTTCCACGATTTAGCAAAGTCCATATGGACTTTGCAAGATTGTGGAAATGACCAAATAAAGTAGATCCTACGTACGGCCCTAAAAGGTGTGGAGATGCCGGGGATTGAACCCGGGGCCTCATACATGCAAAGCATGCGCTCTACCACTGAGCTACATCCCCTGCCTGCTCCAAAACCTTTACCGTTCTGTCACGTCCATGACGAGTTTCCTAATTTGCCAATCACTATACAGCATCCTTTGTCCAATATACCCACTATCTCTGATCTGAATGTCTACATCTTGCCGCTATGACCTCGTCTCCAGTGTACTTCACCATAGCTTTTCCACTGATGTGCGTGTTCTCCTCCATCAATAGTTTGTGCAATCATAATCTGTGAACTGACTCCTTGCTTGCATTCCATGTTGTCCAGCCCACTGTGCTTGATGTAGCTAACCTGCTTCTTGTTGCACCTCACATTTTTTGTTGATAAAATATATTTTACTTAAGGTTGCCTCTCGGTTCTGTACTTGGGTCTCCTCTTTCATAACCACACCCATCAAACATATGATATATGTACAGTACTTCATGCAATCCAATAGGTTGACAGCAAGATCATTTGACATTAGTTACGGAAGACTTTGTGTTTTCTACATGTAATATTCTTGATCAGAAAAACATATACCTTTGACCGAACAGATTGAAGAGTCTTCCATACACAAACTTGTCTTTTGGGTACTTCGAAGACATCAGGATGTCCTGGAATCACAGGCAACATTATTATTGAGAGTATTTCTATTTCAGCTGTTTTCACAGGTGGCTACAGCTGATCATCTGTGCACTTGTATGTACCCTTCTTAAGCCTGCTGACTCTCGTTCATCTGCTCTCAAGTGCAGACATCCCCTCTCCAAGCTCTCTTCCACCCGCCTTCTCCCCTCACTACAAATAACAATGTGATAAGCAAACATCAAGGTCCGCAGAGACCCCCTCCTTACATCATCTGCCGGCCTGTCCATCTCCACTGCAAACAGAAAGGGGCTTTAAGCTGCAGCGGCTGCTACAATCCTCTCCCACGTAATCATGGTCTGGCTCATCAGTCTCATACCCCTATATTGAATATACTGTAGCTGTACACATCTACTCCATTCCTTAGGCCTCATGTCTCTCTCCAAGACAGTGATGAACAACTGGAGAGAAAGTTAACAGCCCTCTCAATCAGACATCTCCGTCCCTGAACCCACCTTTCCAATGTGCATTGTTGTCATAGCATAACTGAGGCCTTTCTTACTTATTCACTGCACATTCTTTTCCACTATCACATTATACACCTCATTCACCCCTTTCATTAGCTCCTCAAGGTACTCCTTCTTCTTGGCACACTCTTACACATCAGTGGTCACTGTCATGCCAGCAGGAAAATGGGTTATAAAATGTGAGGCATGTCCTGAAGATTTTGGGGGATGATTACCAGAATAATTATTGGGGACCAAGAACAGACATTTCATCATGAAAGGCGGGTTATAATGTTAACAATAGAATAGAGAGGCTGAATAAATGTACAGTGCGCTGGCGTAGCACACTACTGTAGCACGCTGGTGTAGCACACTAGCTAAGCGCACTGGCGTACATGACGCATAGACAACGAACTATCTGAACACGTGTCTGGCATGTTCACGTAACGAAGATACAGCACAAAAAACAAGCTAACACGTGCAATAAACCCTAAATCTCACTCTAAATCACTAAATCAATTAAATTCTTCATCCTCTGAGTCAAGTGTGAACAACTCCGTCAACCACTGAGGTAGATGAAGTGCCACTTCCGATTGTGTGCAGAAGAAGAAGCTGTGCTTTAATTACCTTACCTTGAAACTTTAGTAGTGAAAGAGTAGTAGATACTGGTGCACAAGCCTAGGATGCCATCGGGCGGTTGTCAGCGCGACAATTTTGAACATGTGAAATTGTACATATTAATAATTTCATATAAAAGTCGAATCTGAGTATAAGTCGCATCCCCGGCCAAATTAAGAAAAAAAGTGGCACTTACACTGAGAAAAAACGGTGACTGCATTTCTTTTTTGCTACTATAACTATGGGTGCAGTCTGAACTTGGGTGAGCCAATGAAATGACAGATAGGCGGGAACAAGGACACACCTAATTGGGTTGAATGTTTTTTAACGGGTGTACCTGTATATACACAGGCAAGGAAAAACGCATGAGTGACTGTTGTTGATTTTAAGTTTGTAAGAAATAAACCAAAGATGAGACAAGTCCACTCAGACAGCAGATTCAGGTACTGTATGAGCGCCTGCATAAGATTCGCCTGCAAGGTAACTCAGTGACTTTTGTTAAAGTTTCGTCATCTTTTTGGATAGATTATTGATTCAAGCTGAGATATCCCCACTTACACGTGAGTATCAGGAGATATTGTGTGAAAATATTGTATGGATGATGTCTGAAAGGTGGACAAACTTCCCAAGTAAAATTTTATCAGACAACATACTGTTGACGTTATGCAAACACTAAAGACAGGTAAGGTCCTCACCTTTGTGGCCTCTGGACAGGTCACATTCAGCATGACAAAATGAAGAATGTTGATCCTGTAAACGGGTCCGTATGTCTCTGTCCTGTGCAAACCAGACAAATTCGTATAGACGCAGCAAACTATAAAGGTAAATTTGTTGTTGGTATTGGCTAAACACAGACTGTGACGGTGAGTGAAAGACAGATATATCGGTAGAACTAGGGGAAGTGTCCTCATATCGGCGTGTTCGCCTTACTTGGGCACAATTGAGCGAAACCTTATTTCAGACTTCTTTGTTGTGATAATTTGCTCTAAAATGGTTGAAAGAAGTACAGAACTTGCTCACCATTCCAGAAATTTGTCGTGTATGACTCTGTTAGATTTCATTTCTCTCAACAACGTCGGCGAATGTCCGAAAAGGAAACTTTGAGGGGGAAACAATAAGTGGTCTGATGAGAGAAAATGCGTGCCATGAAAACAATTGTGATCTTATTCACCAAAGTGCAGCTTACCTGTCTCTCGGGGGTCCTGGGATGTGGTCATATTTCATGTGAATGTGATGAATAAACAGGAAATAACCGAGCACTGCGACGACGAAAAGAAGAAATAAGTACAAAAGTGCATGAGGAGTCCAACTCACAATAAACTGTAGGACCGCCATGACGGTTGAAATCGATGAATAATGCGCTTTCGCCAGTGACAACAATGTTTACTTCGGCGTATCGAAGTTCAACGACACACCCCTACGATATCCTGGGAATGTTGCAATCACAACAAACAAAAAACTCAAACACTTTCGTTCATCTACTCAGCTTTTTTAAACCGAACTACGCAACAAACAAAACAAAGTAACACAATACTGTTTCGTAGACGTATCACTGCAAATTTACCCACAATTTTACATAACATCCTCTCAAACGTAATCTGTGATTTGATTTTATTCTGAAGGTAAAGGCTTGTGAACCAGGGGTCGCGAGTTCGATCCCCGCTGGGGCCTCAAGGGGGCGAACCTTCTACCAATTTTCGACAACAAACTGATCTGACCGTCTTCAACAGTAAAAAAAAAGGCAGCATCTGCATGTCATCCGTTACCCCCTTCAAAATTTGAGGAAATCAGTTTCCTTGCCGCATCAAACTTGTTGAGAGACAGTCACTGAATGTGTTTGGGACGTCACACCACATCTACAGCCCCAACTCACAGCTGATTTATGTGATTTTGTGCCCCATAAAGCAGTGACAGATGGGGACAAATGAGTCGAGACTAATGCGGAACGGACACGGCAGGCTCGGTTTTTTGAAACAGGAATTATAATTACTAGTGGTGATACAAATATGACGTCAGTTCAATACCACAATGTATGTTTTGGAGACAGTTTGTTTCAGAGGGAGACAGTAGGTCAAGCTGGAGGTGGCAGAGGTAAAGATGCTGAGATTTTCAGTGGGAGTAAACAGGGTGGACTGAATTCTTTGAGAAAATCACAAGAACTGGTGATTGGTGTTTTGAGAAAATCCCAGACAGGAATGATTTGATAATTTGGACATTTGCAGAGGAAAGATGAGTGGACATATTGGAAACAATAGAACCGTTTGACTTACAGGACGACGCTAAGACTACATTACATATTTCAAATTTGTAAAGACTTAAAAAATGTAATGCACGAGGGAAAAAGCAAGATATTCATTGTCTGTATGTCAATATTTTACACCCCTCAACTATCTTAACTAACCCCCAACGAGTATCCATGTCCTTTCTTTGTTTAATTCAAAGGAAAAAATACACATGAACATTCCTCTGAAATTCTGACTTTGTGTACCGATATTTATCAGACAAATGTAAAATGTTGTCAGTCTGTTTGGTAAAACAGTTCAACATGTTGTAATCATAATTGTTAATAAAACATGTCACAAGTGGTTCATTTAAACCTCAAGTAAGTGTTTATTTCAACAGAAGTTGTGATGAAAGAAACACAACCCGTTGCTAGCAGTGACTAGTAGGCAATTCACAACAATATAGTCAGCCTTTACTGATAGATTCTCAATCCATTTTCGCCCAATGACTTCTGTGCTTGATTTTGCAAATGACCCCACTCTTTGGTCTCAGGGTGCCATTGTCCTGGATGTCAAAAGTCTGTCCTGGAATCAGGCTGAAGTCAAACCTCTGCAGCAGTTTGGCCATGACCACCTTTGCCTCCATCTGCAACCACCACATCAACCCATGAAGTCAATTTTCCTTTGTTTTATGTCTATTGACATCAACAAATATCAAAATAAATGTGTTGGCACAGCTGGGGCACAGCTGTAAATCAATTCAATGAGGTGATTTTTTTTTTTTTTTTTTTTGAGTAATTCATTACTTACTTGAGCAAAGGTTTGTCCCAGACACGAGCGAGGTCCCAGTGCAAAGGGGTAATAGCAGTAATAAGGCCTTGTAAAACCGATAGGTTTAGTTGGACTACATAGATACATTGCGTTTATGAAATGTTTTACTTCTTTTGCAGTTTGAAAAATATCAAATCCTACGGTTACTGCTGTGATCATTACATGAAAATCCCCACTCTACTTACTTTGGTGCATCTCTGTGAAATCTGTCTGGATCGAACTTCAGGGGGTCCTTGAAAAATTTGTCCATTCTACCGCACACATAGCTGCTAAACTGGATTTCAAAAGCAAAATTGAGTCTGTCATTGTGAAGTTGTTAAATTTGTGATTAAAGATGATTTGGCCTCAATTGGTATTTTTTCATTGACCTAACATTGATTAAAAGAAAATGTGCCGTACATGCTGCATTTTTCTCTCAACACTGCGTGTTGTCTGCGTGCTCCCTCTCTTTTTCCTACCGCCTGTATTCTTAATTCTCTCTTAGCTCTCAGTCTGTGCTGTTGTCTGAGCTTCTGGAGCTTTACATTTTCTGGATTAATAAAGTACCTGCTTGCCTGCCTGCCTGCTTGCCTGCCTGCTACCTTCCCTTCTTCTCAGTCATCACCTCCTATAAGTAGTGCTTCCACTTTCTGAGCACACTCCATTCATTCAATGCATTTCCATGTCTTTTATTTCTGTGTCCTGCTCCAGATCTTTATTAGCTGTATCTCTCTGATTCAACAACGATACAAGTCCTTCTCCAATGTTCAGCCTCTAATATAGCACACCTTACACCTCTTCCTTTTCCTTTGTTATTTCAGGCTTTGCCACATGCCAAGCTTCAAAGTACTCTGCCTTCCAACCTCCTCCCCGATTCCTCTCTGCAAGACCATATTTATCCATCACTTTCTAATCTCCGCTGTTCCCCTCATTAATGGTATAGTGGCCAGCACAGCTGCCTTCCAGATGAACTGGTTTCGATTCCTTTTGGGGCTGCAGTGGATTGTGGCTTGCCACCTGAAAAGTGCCACGGTGCCTTTAAGCTAGGCACCTGAAATAAGGGGCGAACTCTTTCTTAAAACACTTATTGAAGTCTGCTCCATTGAGCACCCTCTTGCCTTTGGGAGACACTGTACAACCTCATCCAACTCATCGCTCCATCTCTTTCCAACTGGCTACTGCAACCTCTGAATCAACAATCAACATTTTGTGTTTGATTCTGACTCAGAATTCATGATCCAGTTGGATACTCTCGTCATCTCCACAACTCTATCGCCATTGTGTCCCAATAAATTTGTGTTAAATTTTCAGGTTCAAACATTACTCAAATGACTCACTCTACAAGATACTCCTGCTGGTATGTGGATGCCACCAATTTCAATGTCTTCACATATGTCACGGGATGTGCCAGGAGCTGGTGGGTAAATCCTGAGAGTTTCTTTGAGCACCTGCACCCAACAACGCAGAATGACATATATGTCTTCAGTCAATTATTGTTTGATGGTGATTATTTTGATTCATAAAGTAATCCTCATCCTTACTTAGGGCTGTTAAAACAAGTGGGTTAACAACAGAGGCAGACTACACGATGGGCCAAATTTCACATTCCAATGGGTCATATCTGCTGTACTTTGCCCACTTTGCCCTCAAGGTGCCATCACAAACCTGTGATAAGTAGATTAGTTTCCCCAGATGATTATAACTTATGTCTTTCTTCATACCAATGACGTCGTCCACCTCTTTCTTTGTTCTTAGAGAGGAGAAAATATTTAAAGAAATCAATACTGGCCAGTGAGGAGGTTTTGGGGAATTTTACGTGTTTCATACTTTTCCAGTATGTCAGGGTGTCTTGCCAATTCCATGATGCAAAAAGCAATTTTGTTTGCTGTTGTTTCATGCCCTGAGATGAAAAATATATCAAAATCACAGATCACAATGCACTTCAAAGAGCCACAGAAATTCTGAAAATGCCCTTGAAATTCTATCCCCAAAATATTACAGGAAACCTGAGAACATGAAAAAGTTACATATGAGAAAATTTGACTTTGTAGTCGGATGATTATAGTGATACAGAGCAAGGCCAGGTATGACATGCCTTTACATACAAAACCGCCAGTCTTACCTGCAATAAGAAATGTCATAAAGTTGTCTAGCATAAACTCTTTATCTTCTTTGGTCATGTTTTCCTCTGAAATCATTAAAAAACAGTGCTTACAATGAACAACTGGGAGATGAGTTGAAGAGTAAAGAATGAAATCTGATAATCAGCTTCATAGATGGACCACAACCTCTGCCAGCAGTTTTGATGATTCGAGTGAGGATGTCTTTTGGCACACTCTCGCCATTGTGAATGGCAGTCCTCCTGGCATTGATCCACTTAGCTCCTGTTGCGCGTAGTAGCCTGCACGCTTCTCGCACTTCCTTGACGAATTTCCAGTTTGCTGGTTTCAACTGGAAATAAACAATCTGAGTAAGAGCACATTCAGTGAGAGCTTTACAAATTTCTTTTCCATTGTTGCAATGTAGGTCATACCTCAAAAAGAAAATCACGCAGAGAGAATATCACTCCTGTCAAACATAATTGAATTGCGCTAGAGAGGGGAGAATCACTGCTTATCACGTTTAAATCCACATTGAAAGCAACCTGGGGAGCATTCAGAGACAGATTTAAAAGATTTAATTATAGAAATATTTTTTCCAAGTAACTGAAGGTGAAATACGAAAACTATGGTGAAAAATACGATTGAATATCATGATGAGATTATTTGACAACATCTGTATAACTGTGCATTGGCCAACTTTGTACCTTAGCTATTACATCTAGAGCAACACGGTTTAGTAGCTGAAGCATGTGGGCCTCTGTTTGGTTGTCAGCCGCATCAGAGAGTTTCTCCATCAAGGTCTCTGCTCTCTCATTGAAGGTGTTCATAAGGTCTTTCAAGTAACTAGAAATACAGGGACAGATCAAACAAAACAACAGTTTGATTGTATTGCTGTAGTCGCATAATATTGAAATTTAAAAAAAATCCCCCTGAGGAGGTTGTGGGTTATCATGTGTTCGCAAAAAAACATCGTTCGGTGTGATTCAACAATGAACTCACGAGCTGCTAAAAGCAGGGTCCACAATCCGCCGCTGTTTGTACCACACTTCATGGTTATGAGCTGTAACTAATCCACTGCCGAGGAACCTGGATGAGACGCACAACAAACAAAGAATCTGACAAGTTCAAGAAAAATGCAGCTTACCATGGGTGAAAAAATGGTACTTTGAACTGTCAGTGCTAGGTTATAACTGTCTCTTTTTGTGTCCATTCCTGATTTCCCCTGCTGCTCAGTCCTGTGTTTGTCCTGTGTCAGTCTGTTCCTCAGTGGTGTCACTTGTTTAATCATGTTCTCCACTCTATTCCCCTCCTCCCTCACGTGACCATGTCCTCCCTGTCCCACATCTGTTCCCTCGGTGCTTGATAAGCCTAGCCTCCATCTGTATCCTGTTTTGTTTATTTTTAGAGGAAGAACTACTTCATTTGGTCACTCACATGACCAGGCAAAGTCCTTACGGACTGAGCTCCTTTTTCCCTAAAAGAAGTGGAGATGCCACTCTTGATCAGAAAAAAAAAAACATTTACCTTTGACCAAACAGATTGAAGAGTTTTTCATAAAGAATCCTTTCTTTTGGGTACTTCGAAGACATCAGGATGTCCTGAAATCACAGATAACATTATTATTGATTGCATTTTTCTATCAGCAAATTTTACAGATCACCACAGCTGATCATCTATCTCCAACCCCATCTATCCTTCATCTCCTCAAGTTACACCAAGCACTGTCATGTCCTCTCTCTCAATGTACATGGACCTTCTCTGCTGTCGTTCTCTTTTCTCTCAACCTGGTAGTACCACCTTCAGCCACTTTTCCACTGTGCATTGTCTTCATAGCTTGACTCTGGCCTGCCTTATTGATTCCCTGAGCTACCAAGAACCCACCACTAACAACCCATTTGCTACACAACATGCAATCCACGTAATTAAATTGACTTGACTTGACTTGATCTAAGGCAAATGTTAGATTCGGATAAGGTCCTCACCTTTGTGGCCTTGGGACAGGATACATTCAGCATGACAAAATGAAGAATGTTGATCCTGTAAACGGGTCCGTATGTCACTGTCCTGTGCAAACCAGACAATTACATGAGCTCCCTGTAGATACACCAAGTTAATGATCTCAAATTTGTTATTGGTATTAATCATATGCACATTTAAACGGTAACTGACAGAGAAAAATATATTGGTTGAACTACAGTAAGTGTCTGCGCATCATCGTGGCCATCTTTCAACGGTAAAAAACAAACAGTTCAGCAAAAACAAATTTCTAACTCCTATTTGTGAAGGTAATTTGTTTTGAAATTATCAAAAGAAATATAAAACTTGCTCACCATTCCAGAAATTTGTCGTGTACGAGTCTGTGGCATTTCATTTCTCTCAACAACGTCGGCGAATGTCCGAAAAGAAAACTTGTTGAGGACAACAATGAGTGGTCTGATGAGAGAAAATGTGTGCCAGGAAAACAATTGTTATCTTATCCAGTAAAATGTAGCTTACCTGTCTCTTGGAGGTCCCGGGATGTGATCATATTTTATGTGAATGTGATAAATGTAAAGGAAATAACCAAGCACTGCAACAACAAAAAGAAGAAATAAGTAAAAGACTACATGAGGAGTCCAACTAGCAGTAAAGTGTAGGACCGCCATAATGGTTGAAATCAGTGAAGAATGCAGTTTTGCTTGCAAAGCGGCAGCCTATAAGGAACATCGTCACACCCTTTTGATATCTAAAGAACAACCTCCAACAATATATAACTGTTTTCTAACTATCGTGTTTTAAGTACAGGTGCCATAGTTCAGAGGTTGTAAACCAAGAATGGCAACTTCGATCATTGCTGGGACCTCAAAAGGCGACAAATAACTAATAAATCCTCAAAAAATAAAATAAAATAAAAATCCAAAATACGCTTTATCTGTCAGCCACTCCATCCCTCACTTGGTTGTATATCATTAATTTAGATGTCCTTCTTGACACAATCCTCCACATTTATCAGGGATTGGGGGCATCAGAAAAGCTACACTTCGCTGGTGGGTGATCCTGGTGTATCTGGTTTACATTTTGTTATGGCTCCAATATATAAATACACCCCTGAGTTACTCTTCCATCAACGCAGCCTATATATCCGTAATCTGTCCGATCATGAATTGACTCCTTGATTGTGCTCAAAGTTGTCCAGCCCACTATGCTTCCCGTTGCACCTCACATTTTCTGTCATTGAATTCTGTTTTACCTCAGATTGCCTCCATGTTCTATATTTGTGATCTTTTATAACCACAGCCACCAAACATATCTACTTCATGCAAAGCAGTAGTTTGACAGATATAATGCACATTAGTTATGTAAAGCCACATTGTTTTCTACATGACATATTCTTGATCAGAAAAGCATACCTATGACCAAACAGATTGAAGAGTTTTCCATAAAGAAACTTGTTTTTTGGGTACTTCGAAGACGTCGTGATGTCGTGAAATCACAGCCAACAATATTATTGATTGTAATTTTCTATCAGCAAATTTTTCATGTCACCACAGCTGATCATCTGTCTCCAACCCCTCCAATCCTTCATCTCCTAAAGTTACATTAAAGAGTGTCATGTCCTCTTTCTCAATGTTGAACATGAACTTTCTCTTTTCTCTCAACCTGATGGCTCCACCTTCAACATCCTTGGACACATACACGGCATTAATTTCCCCTCTGCAGATGACCACGACTAAATCTTTTCTTGCTTACCTTATCTCTATATTGTTCCTCTGATGTGCCCTCCTAGAGTCCTGGTTACTCCTCCAGAGAACCTCAGCATCTTCATCTCTGCCACCTCCAGCTCAGCCTCCTGTCTTATAGACAGGGCCACAATCTCTAAACTATACATTATGCCAGATTCCACAACCATCTTGTACCCCTCCCCTTTCAGTGTGGCTACTATTCCCCGCCACAAAGCACCTATGATGCTCTCCTCCTACCCTTCCCCCCTTCTTGCTCTCCATTCCTCACCCATTTTGTGCACTGTCCTTTGCATTGGATGGCTGAGCTATTTGTAGGAACTGCATGTTCACCATTCAGTCTACCTCACTGCTATGTGTGCACTTGCATGTACGTTCTCTTACGCCAGCTGACTCACGTCCATCTGCACTCCAGTGCAGGCATCCCCTCTCCAAGCTCTCTTCCACCTGCCTTCTCCCCTCACTGCAAACAACAATTTGATTTGCAAACATCATGGTCCACAGAGTAAATCGTCATGGTCCCCGTCTGACATTTTCTGCCAGCCTGTCCATCTCCACTGCAATCAGGAAGGGGCTTTAACCTGCAGTGACTGCATAGGTAGGTAGGTAGGTAGGCACTTAACAGATCAGTTGACCTCCTCCAGTCCTCAGGCATCATCTCTCTCTCCAAGACAGTGCTGAAAAATGTGACAAGAAGGTTCCCTGCCCTCTCAGCAAGATGTCTCCATAAATCCAGTACACACCTGAACCCACTCTTCTAATGTGCCTTGTCTTTATAGCTTAACTGAGGCCTGTCTTACCAATTCCCACCATTATCAAGAACACACCACTAACCTATTTGCTACGCAACATGCGGTCTACGTGAAGCAAATGTAAGAGACAGATAAGGTCCTCACCTTTTGTGGCCTTTGGACACGTTATAGCCAGCAAAACAAAATGAAGAACGTTGATCCTGTAAACACGTCCATACTGTATGTCACTGTCCTATGCAGACCAGACAAATTCGTGAACTTCTTGTAGAGGCACCAAATTAATGATCTCAAATTTGTTGTTGCATTTTTAAAATGTAAACGATAAATGAGAAAGAAAACTATATCAGTAGAACTACAGAAAGTGTCTGCGTTCTGGCGTAGCCGTCTCACGACCGTGAAAAACAAGATAGTTAAGCGAAACCTTATTTCTAGATTCTATTTGTGGAGATGATTTGTTATAGAATGGCTGAAATCAATAAAAAACTTATATACCATCCCAGAAATTTGTCGTGTACAAGTCTGTTGCATTTCATTTCCCTCAACGTCATGTCTGAAAAGAAAACTTGTTGGGGGAAGCAATAAGAGGTCTGATGAGAGAAAATGTGTGCCAGGAAAACGATTATTATCTTTTTTACTCAAATATTGGTTGTCTGTCTCTTGGGATGTCCCGGGATGTGGTCATATACTGCCATAACAGTTGAAATCGGTAAAAGATGCTGTTTCGTTTGCAATTGAGCAATTTTTATCTCAGCCCTTTTACCAAAATTACAAGATTTTAAACCATCACAGTGCGTGAAGAACCTGACTCTTGACTCTGAGCTGACTTTTGTAACCCACATAAAAAATTTCACGAAAGTAGGTTTTTATCATCTTAAGAACATCGCCAGAGTCCGCCCGTTTCTCACGTAAGCCAACACGGAGGTGCTGATGCATGCTTTTACTGTATTTCCTGTCTTTTGGACTACTGGAATGCCCTGCTGTCTGGTCTTCCCAAAGAGACAATCTCTAGTTTACAACTACTGCAGAACTCAGCGGCGAGAGTTCTGACGAGGACCAGGGGTAGGGAACACATTACACCGGTTTTAAAATCGCTGCATTGGCTCCCCGTGCGTTTCAGGATTGATTTTAAGGTTCTTTTATTAGTTTTTAAATGTCGTAACGGTCTTGGACCATCTTATTTATCTGACCTGCTTTTACCATATCGGCCCTCGCGGACCCTGAGGTCCTCTGGCAGCGGCCTGTTGATTATTCCAAGAGTGAAAACCAAAACCCATGGAGAGGCTTCATTCAGCTATTATGGCCCCCTACTTTGGAATGCCCTGTCGGAGAACATCAGGGCCGCAGAGTCTGTTGATATTTTTAATGGGAGGCTCAAGACCCATCTTTTTAACCTGGCCTTAAGCTGATTTTATTTTTTATTTACTTATTTTTGATTATTATTCTTAATTGCTAATGCTTTTAAAGATTTTGTTCTTCCACTTTTATTTATTAATTGCTTGTTTCTACTTTTTAATACTGTTTTTTTAATGTTTTTGTTTTTAGCTCCAGTGTTTTCCTCATTAGGTGGTGTTTTTCTCACCTGGATCCTCAGTGCCTTGCGATGTCACGGAGTTTTTCACTGTGTGTGTGTGTGCGTGTTTGTGTATGCGTGTGTCTATATGTGTGGGTGGGAGGGACAGGGTTTCATGTTTTTAATGTTCTTTGTTGTGAAGCACTTTGTGCTGCATTTATTGTATGAAAAGTGCTATATAAATAAACTTTGATTGATTGATTGGATAACCATCAATGTGTTACGCTAGCGTACTGTTCACATATTAAATCTGTTTATCTCTTTCCTATTGTTATTATTATAACTTGCCTTTCAAGATGAAATGGCTGTTGTGGGTGTCCAATTCCCAAATTTCCCCATAAAACTGCCACTTCCAGTGCGACTTATATTTGTTTTTTTTCTTAATTTTTAAGCACTTTTTGGTGAATGAGACTTATACTCTGGAGCAACTCATCGTCCAGAAAATACAGGGAGTGACATAGTGTTTGGTAAAAGTGGCCAAAAAGTGGCACTAACTAATGTTACCAAGTGCAAATATCATTGACCTTTGTTTCTTGAGTGATGTAAGAATCTGTAATCAGGTTAGTAAAATGATTCCAATATCTCCTCAAATGTAGGAATTCTGAGATGAGTGTAACATTCGACAGGATTCCTCTGAGGTGTGCTGAAGCTCTGCTCTAGCATACAGACCTGAGTTGAGGAGGACTTTGGCACAGGCAAAGTGCTGCCTGGCACAGGCCACGTGTAGCGGCGTCCCATAGTGGCAGTCGTGGGCTTCCATAGAGGCTTCGCGATCGATCAGAAGTTGGACACAATCCGAATTGCCTGGCAGCGAAATAAATAAGGAAACCACAATGAGTCCTCGGCACTTCAAGTGGACACGCCTCTATCATTCCACAACTTCAGACATCGCAATCCTACTATTGAGTGCACCTTGAATTGGATTTGATCCATCTCAGCAATCTCAGGATTTAAACCTCATTGGCAGCCACATATAATACACTGTTTTTAAAAACTAGATCACACAAGAAAACAGCGAGACTTTTAATATGAGGCCTGCAGTGAGGCTAGGATACACACTATTGTTGCCTGTTTTTGTATGATTGTTTGCTGCAGGAGAGGATGGGTTACAGAACTGAGTGAGAACACAACAGCTTGTTGCACAAATAGAAATCTCCCGGCAGTTACTCCAAAGGAGCGACGGCCCGTCGGCGTTTCTTTGGAACCTGGGACAAAAGCCGCCAGCAAATATTTACATTACTGCAACACAAACCTGACGGCTGATTGCACAGTAGTGACGCCGCCGATTCACTCAACTACTCTTGTACTTGTGCGACATAAGAATAGAATCATTTCTCCTGAGGTTGGGTATATATTACCAAACTACTGTTAAAATGATTTCTTCCATATTATCTCCTCTTTACGTGACACAAGTATGCGAAGTATGCAATGAAAAAAAGGCGATGTCATCATAACGTTGTTGTTTGGCTGCTCATGTCACTGTTTGTGACGATTGTGACACAACTGTGTATTTGCTCCTCCTTATATTGTGTATCGTCTCCATTATTCCCTTATTGGCTTTTTTGCCGATATCCGATATGCCGATATTGTCCAACTCTCAATTTACCGATACCGATAACAGCCGATACCGATATGTGCGCCGGTAAACGCTTCAGGAGTGCATAGGCACTATTTCAGTGTAACGCAAGCATTATTGTATTTTTATCGGTTTTTATTTTATCGATTTTAAAGCAAAAAAATCCGATACCGATATTACATTTTTATGCTAATATCGGGCTGATAATATCAGTGGGCCAATATTATCGGACATCTCTAGAAAATACTTGTGAAAAGAACTAATTTAATGGAAATAAAAAAGTTTGGGATTCAAAATTTTTTTATTTTGAGATTCTCTAGTAATCCTTCAGACAAATTTCATCTGACCACCCTCATTATTTGAGGAGATATTGCGAGACCTCACACGTATAAACTGACATTAACAGACGTGTTCTGTGTATACAAATACATACATCCCATAATTATTGTGCGGGCAGCAGACATAGTGTTTGGGACATGGTTTGGGATGACTGAACAAATGTGCTCAAACTAGCTCTGGTGTCCCCAAGCATCACTCCTAATTCGTATTTACGCTGGTATCCCCAATAAAAATATGGACACAGAGACAGCTCGCATCTCAAAAACACCTATGTTGACTTGCTCGTGTGTCAAGGTACTACTGTGTCTGTAAAAAAGAGCGGCTGCAGCCTTCCCTGGCACTAAACAAATGCTTTCCTGTGTGAGGTGCACCACAGCCACATGTACCTCCCATACAGGCCTCGTGAAGGGGCGAGAAGGTGAAGAGCGGCGGATTCACGGTTGCACCGTACTCCAGAAGAAGCTGGACACATTCCAGACTCCCCGCTGCACAGGCGTCGCACAGCGGCGTGCTGCCGTCGATGTTGCGCGCGTTCACCTGAGACAAGGAAAAGACGATGGCAACACATCTGCACCGTCGCAATGTTATTTTGCGTGCAAAGCTGGGTCTCACATGCGCCCCGGCACGCAGCAGCAGCCGCACACACTGCGTCTGTCCCTGCACGCAAGCCTCGTGCAGCGGGGTGATGGAGTCCACGGCCACCACGTTCACTGCCGCACCGCTCTCAATCAGCTGCTGCAGCTGGGCCGCCCTCCCCTGGGCCGCAGCCTCGTGGACGGCTGAGCGGTCTGTCCAGAATCCCAGGCCGTGGGCTAAACGAGAGCAAATGAAGAATTCATTCTATGTCAATCCCACTCTTCTGTTGTTCATGTGTTATTTCAATATGTAATACAGGCTAGAGGTCAAACATTCTTCTGGGACCTGGGACTGTTGCAATTATGACACAATTAGAACAGAAGTTAAATTGGGATTTGGGGTCATTTACTTTAACTAATTTATCCTTTCCCAATTTCAAACAGAACTATTACTATTAAACTAATAACTATTACTACCACTATATTACAGAGCGGGCACCACAGTTGAGGGTCACAATCGGCTCACAGTGGAATTTAAATCCACATTTTTTGCTATCAAATATTTGCAATCTAGCTTGACATTTCATAAATAAGCCACAAGGACGTGTGACCACAGTCATGAATATCATTGCTTCATAAGAAGTACAAAAGATTGAGACAAGAAAAATAAAAAATTAACCTGACCCCAACATGAATCTTGCAGCTGAGATAAATCAGTGAGTTGCTTAAAAAACCCTCAGTTTCTTAATCACATCTCAGCATTAAGCCCTGATCTCCAGTCCTGATCTTCAGGCGTCTAGGTGAAGACAAAGTCTAATGCAGATCGGTGTGTTGTTTTTAGTGCTCCAATCTTTATCCACCTACCTACGTGAATCTCATTACCTGCCACAGTTTCAGATCTAATTTGAATCTGAGCTTTTAAGTCTGCGACCATACGCACTTTATTTGATATGGGTTCGGATTAAGAATTTAGCAGGTCGACGAACGGTGTCTATAGGATTTTGAAAACACAGTCCTTAATCATTCGTTTTCCTCCATCTCTGATCCATGCCAATGGCAACCATCACTTGCTCTAAACTGCTTACCGACGTCTCCAAATAAAGACGGTCTGGTCCGAGTGATCTCCATTTCATTATGTGAACGATATCTGTATTCAGGTGTGCAGGTAATTGATCTTGGAACTACAAACTAAACATGTAAAGGGATCCATGGTTCGCAATAGCGGCTCAGCACCGAAAGCTCAATCCAAAATAAACAGCGCGTACGGAACTCTGGGAAATTGAGGCCTCATATGTGACGTCAGAACGAGAGACCATGGGGCGCTGTCGTAGGCAGTTTTTTTCTTGTTTTTTATCTAATATTCAGTATGTATTTTAGATATATATCCTCCAATATACAAGCAATACCTTATCTTTTCTCCTATTTTTTCAATGATACACAAACGTAAATATATGTTCCTGGCGCCTGACAGAATTCTAAAAAGCCTTACAAACGCGGCTGTTCCTGAATTTAAAAACGATGTCGGCATTTGCCGAAGATTTTTTCAACATAATTCTTTGGACTACCCTTGTAAATGACATGCTCGAGGACTGACTTGTGGTTTATCTGATTTTTTTTTTCAGACAGATCAGGGTAAATATCTCAGTACTCTTGTATGGCAAAATGACACATTCAGTAAAAGTGCATAAAAGAAAATAAAAATTGACAATTTCCCTGCCATATTTCCAATTGTCGCCATTACCCTTATCTGTAGAGATGACTCTGTGGTGTTTATGGTCAATAGTTGAGTTGTGGCGTGTGCGTTGTGGCGTTCTGGTGTGTGTAAAAAAAAAACAACGTCTGTAGCGTTCTTTAGCGACCTCTAGTCCACATAGGAAGAATGTCACGATTGTAGGTCGATATTTAATTCTAGACATCGTAATCGGCGACATTTCCAACCTTTTCCTCAGGCGACACCAAAACAAACCGCCAGTATTCATCAGCCGATGATTGACAGGTGTCGAACATTTCGCGCCCCACCAAACTAAGAGCTGCGCGTCAATACAGTAGAGCAAATACCCCACAACGGCACGACCTCGCCGAAAATAAAAAAACGAAGATTTTGTCAGCAAATCCGCATGGAAATGTTAGCTAGAAGGCTCTAGTGGCGACGTAGTGAACCGGATATACACGCTTGGCTGAAAAGTTGAGCAGCGTCGCTAGTGGACATTTTCAAGATGGATGCTGCGGCCGTGATAGGTTTCTCTTTCTTTTTCCAACGGGGCTCTCCATGTGCCCAATAACTACGCCTTCTGCCTGTCCGCGGTGGATCGGGGAGCATTTTTCACCAAGTTGTGTTTCTTTTTAATATTCGTCCTCCTGCGGTTATTTCGTTTTTAAAAAGAATGTCCATACGCATTCGTGCCGTCTTGTTAATTTGTAACTTCCTGGTTGTCGCAATAATATGTCTGTAGAAACGGTCACACGGACTCGATCTACTTTGTTTGGATTTTTAAAAACAGTCTATATGAGTCCTCGCAACTGTGTGGGAATGTTAAAAAGCAGAGACAAAACTTTTCTAAGAAGGTCAAAGGCGAAACTTGAGACTTCGCAAGTTTTCAGCGATGGAAAATCATGCTGGTTCCCCCGATGGAGGTGATTCAATTTCCTTCCCAAATGCCTCTCTTTAGAGGACATTTTCTCAGGTTGAGTTAGTATTCACAATTGTTAACCGTGGACCAAATTTTACATGTGGTACAAATACAAATGTACAGCGTTTCTATACAACTTTGCCAAGGTTTGTGAAACTTCGTGATTTCATGCCATCTTGACAGAATGTTTCACCAGTTAGTACCATGTGTGTAAATAGTTGTGTGTATATTATAAATGTTGATACCTCTGTGTGTAATTCTAGGTGTTTTAGTGCCCGTGTCAACAAGTTCTGACCTCTTTCGCAACAATATTTTGGCCCCTCTTCGGAGCGCCTACCTGCACCAGGACTCACAGCAGAGATTCACTTACATTTCAGCATTCCTTGTCAAGAATCCATCACTGGAAGAAAAGGTATGTCCTCCTCTGAAGACCCTCGATTTAAGACGATCATTCTGAATTGATGTTGCTAACTCAGATGTGGTTTGAGGAATTTCTGTTGCAGTAGAAGTAATCTGTACAGCAACGTGATCACACAGTCCTGGCTTTGGATTTCAAAGTAATTTGTGTCCTCTATGATAGTATCATTCCGCTCGAGCAAAGATAACAGCAGAGGGCTACACAGAGGAGGACCTGGAGGAGTGCTTCGGATTCCTGCTCTTTGATGATGCAGACAAGGTACAGATCTTGAAAGCTCCCCAATAATGTCTGATTCAGTGTGATCACTGTTCTGTTTCTCTCCATTCAAAGGCAAAGACTCTCTGCCAAACTGGTGTACTCACTGGAAACAGCACAAGCACAGGTCTAGGAGAGCCTTCAAACGGTAAACAATCATTTTCAATGATTGAAAATGTAAACTAGACGCGAAGACGAGCTGTAATTGGGTGCAGCGTAGTGTGACATAGCTGCCATCACATGTACCCATAAAAGAAAAGGTCATATGCTAGCGCTACATGCTGCTCACAACTGGAATGAAATACACCTGGATAGTTTAAGTAGGTAAACTGAGGGATTTTTCTCACCGATAGCAGAGATAATCCATGTTGCGACTTTGTTGTTCCTGGTGGTGTGAAAGTGAAAGACAGTAAGCTTGATATTTCTATAGTGAATTTGAAACAGAAACTACAACATAGAGACTGCTGACGATTAGTGTTGGTGGAGTATAGTGTGATTGAATAAACACTGGGTAAAATAGCTTGTCAGGTATTTTGAATTATTTCACTGCAACAGAAGTATAATTTCCTATTTTTGTGTCTATAACTCAAGAGTGAACTTTTATATAACCCTTGAGGTTTCACATAAAGCGATGCTACACTGCATGACTCTCTCTGTTAACATTAATACTGTGAAGTGTCATGGCCTCACATTCCCAAAGTAATTAATCTCAACATATCCTGATGCTTACACAGATTCACTAATTTCCGCCAAATGTGCCAACAATAAGCAATAAAATATTATGCAATCATGTAATTCCAAATTGTCCAGGTTAACATTGTTTTGATGCTTTTGTGAGGGATTCATAAAGACATACAGTAAGTTGGCGCAATGGTCCATGTCACTCATGATAACGAAACACTGAACCATGTTCCATTGAACTTCAACTGAGGTAGAAAGGTCCTGATTATTTGTTGCTACTCATATGAAGTATATATGAAATGTGTGAGAGTATTGCTGTTGTTCTCGTGTCACACCACCTTGCTCACTTTCAAGACATTTCAAACATATAGATATTGCCTTTGCGGTAACATTTAGTCATCTTTACCTTACATTCTACTCTGTCGTACAGTGCTGCAGCATAAGGAGCGGAAGGAAAGTCATCAGACCAGTTTTTGCAGTTTTACTCCCTATGCTGAAATCTGAAGCATGTTGCTTTCAATGGGAGCGCAAGTCCAGTTGAATGCCAACATTTCTTGAATCTTGTGGTCTTTGAGAGCTCAAATTCACTTTGTCATGCCTTGATTACTGAACAGTACAGTCGCTCCAATGAGAGAAAAGGTGCTTTATCAACTAAAAGGAGAGTTTGAGAATATTGTCACTAGAGATGCCCGATAATATCGACCCACCGATATTATCGGCCCGATATTAGCCTAAAAATGTAATATCGGTATTCGATTTTTTTGCTTTAAAACCAATCAAATAAAAACCGATAAAAATAAAATAATGCTTGCGTTACACCAAAATAGTGCCTTTGCGCTCCTGAAGCGTTTACCGGCGCACATATCGGTATCGGCTGTTATCGGTATCGGCACATTGAGAGTTGGACAATATCGGCATATCGGATATCGGCAAAAAAGCCACTATCGGACATCCCTAATTGTCACAGTAAGCCAGCATGGAGCTGGGACCTGGCCGAGCAGAAATTCAATGACACGTGGTCTCACTGATTGTTTTAGAGTAGGCTATCAGAAAATAATTCTAGTCTTGTACAGTCTTGATAGACCATCAGAGTCGGGGCCACAGATGAAAGGCACCTGCCTTCTACTGTGCTTTCAGTCCTTTTTTTTTTTTTTTTTTTTT
>OMPJ01035072.1:0-14801 GCA_900312935.1 Carapus acus | reverse complement strand
TACAATAATGAGGCAATTTCTCCCCGGAAAAGCTGAGGGGGTAAAAACGTGTATTTTTTAAGTGTGAAGCTTCTTGTTGCTATGGAACTTGGACAACTGCTCCCACAATTGTCATGATTATAACTGTATGTTTTAAATAGGGATGTCCGATATTGGCTTTTTTGCCGATATTGTCCAACTCTCAATTCGCCGATACCGATATCGGCCGATACCGAAATGTGCGCCGGTAAACGGTTCAGGAGCGCATAGGCACTATTTCGGTGTAACGCAAGCATTACTTTATTTTAGGGATGTCCGATATTGGCTTTTTTGCCGATATCCGATATGCCGATATTGTCCAACTCTCAATTCACCGATACCGGTATCGGCCGATACCGATATGTGCGCCGGTAAACGCTTCAGGAGCGCATAGGCACTATTTCGGTGTAACGCAAGCATTACTTTATTTTTATCGGTTTTTATATTATCGGTTTTAAAGCCAAAAAATCCGATACGGATATTACATTTTTATGCCAATATCGGGCCGATAATATCGGTAGGCCGATGTTATTGGAGAGCTCTACTTTATTTTTATCGGTTTTTATTTTACCGGTTTTAAAGCCAAAAAATCCGATACCGATATTCCATTTTTATGCCAATATCGGGCCGATATTGTCGATATAATATCGGTGGGCCGATATTATCGGACATCTCTAGTTTTAAATATTATCCATTGCATACTGTTTGTTAGTAGGGTTCAAATATATTCAATTCATACCATGTAGGCGTAGAAACAGCAGCATTTCCTAATTTAGATGTAATTCTATCTTTGTTTCCGAAATAACGTTTGAAAAACAACAGGAGCTCGTATGCAAATGTGTGACTCAGATAGTCCGTATTTCCAATAAGCATTATTCATAGTTATGCCAACATTTCCTGTTGACATCTTGATACAACAAAATTAAAGTGTATTTCAAGCACACACACATTTGTTTACTTTCAATTTTCGTCCCGGTGTTTTAATTTTCATCTCAATAATTCTCTCCCCCTCTGCCTGCCCACACGTGTATGCAGATGATCCAGGGGAAGCCAAGCCTAAAGAAATGGGCGGAATTGGTTCCAGGCCGGTGGCCACTCCACATCATTTAATGTATTCCAGTCTATTACCACTTTATTCTGACACCTCATTCTTTTCCACCAATATACGACGGGGTCATTCAATAACTGACACTTCTCTTCCATAACGTGGTCACACCTCTGTTGCTGTTTGAGCATGTGTCACAGCTGAGAGGCCTGGATTTCAAAAGATAGATTTGCTGACAGAGACATCCCATCACTCGTTCTCGCAGTCCAACCGGCGCAGGAAACGCAACGCTGTAAAAGGTGCAGCCTTGTCACTTTCATCCGGGGTAATTGATCACAACAGACAACAGCTGATGTGTGCAAGTCAATTGTCGAGGGCAAAAGGGTGGTCTTTATTCAGATGAAAGATCCCTGACATCCCACAAGTCACTGTCATTGGGAGTCAACCAGGGAATAAACAACGATTTCCTCTTAGGAGATGCTCACATCTCTAGTTTTTTTTTTATTCTCCTTGCCAATTATCTGTGCGCTTGTATTTCTCCATCTTCATTCTATTTCTAGCTGCTGAACAATAGCATCTGTCCTTAATGGATTGAAATTCCCCATAACCCATTTGAGATGCTGCTATAAACATGCCTCGCTGTCACAGTGCAGGTGCGTGGGGAAAAGCAAACGTGCAAAAAAACAAGCGCACCCTGGGACTTCTCAAATGCCACTTAGCATTCAAGGGCTCGGTGATTCATTAGCGGCACAGCAGACTGGTTAGATACAAGCATCTGCGATGTAGTTCCAGTCCCTATGTCATCAATGTCACAAATAATCACATACAACAGGTGGTTTGAATGCTACTGCTACTTTAACATCAAAGCTCCGGCGTTTCCTTCTGTTCTACACGGGGTCGTCTCGGTTGTTGTGATTGTTGACAAGCAGAGAATACAAGCTACACTTTTCTCCTCCAAACTTGCCCTGGCTGGTTCTCGCGTTTGACCCATTTTGACATGTTCCCGCTGCTGAGAATAGACAAAGTAATTACAGGAGCCTGTGAACTTGACACTTGTACCCTCTGAATGGGGAAAATGATGGAAGTGAGAATGGATGTGGAAGTCTCCTGTGGACATAATCACACTGTCCTCTGAACCTACAAATTATTGAGAGAACACATAAGGGGGAGCAGCTGCTGTCTTTGATGAAAAGGGAGGCACTCAGTCAGCTTGGACTCTATAGACAACAGGGGGACGACCGGCAATCATTTCCCATAGAACAGAGTCATTGGCAGACTCTAGTTTGCCATAAATGTTGACTTCCAGCTCTGCGCTGATGACAATTCCATTTCTTTTCATCCGATATCTAAAGTTTGCCTCGTATGACATTCACTGTTCTCATATGACACTTTGCACTGTAATGCATGTTGATCACAGGGCAGATTTTATTTGTTTGTAATCACTAACTGCCATGTAAGACCAAGAGAAAATACTTAAATTTAAGTCTGTCACAGCACCGCATTGCTCATCCGCTCATCAATCATCATTTGCCACGTTTGAATTCAACATCTGGCTCTCCGTCCCATCCAATCTGTTTTTCATGTTTTGCCTCAAGTGCTTCGTATCAGGAGCGCCGTCTAAACTCTCTTTACTCTCTCATTCCATCAATCTGTTGGATTGGCGCAAAGCAGGTAGATAAAGCAAACATGACGCAGGTTCTGGTAAAGTCTCCTTTTTTTTTTCTTTTTGTCCTCCAGTCCATCAGTGAGATGTTGCACCCAGGTTAGAATTCTTAGTTGCCTATTCCTTTAAGTTTTTGCTTCAGTGCACATGAACAAAATTTCAGCTCCAACTATGGTTTCTTACGTTTTGTGCAGGAGTGAGATACAGTGCTTATGAAAGATGGGAAGATGAATTAAAGTTTGATTGCCTGAAAGCACACAAAGGGGTACTCTGCAAATTTGGAGTCTTCACTTTGAAATTGCTATTGTGTCCACGGCAATTTCAGAGTTATTCAAGTTGAGACGGGTCAAGAGATCTCTCAGGCTTGTCGACCTTTATCTCAGCAAACATCAGAATCCCTATACAAAAAAGCAGAAAATGAGCTATTGATTTTCCCTTTTTCTTTTTCTGCCTCACTTTCCTATTCCCCTCTGGTATTGTCATTCCATAGTCTAAATGAAGGTCAGCATCGGTTTCCTTGTCACCGCCGCGGAGATGCACCGTAGAAATATAGCATTCTGTGTTTTTAGAATGGAAAGGGTCTTGAAAGATGGGACACCTCAGCCTTTGTCTTCGGGGATTAATTGGTTCAATAAAACAGTGTGTTTTCAGCATTTTCTCCAGTGTGTGGTAGGTGTGAGAAAGCACAGTTCAAGAGCAGTGTGAAAACGATGTGCAGTATCATGCACATTATGTGTGAAGTTTTCAGAACATAAGCTACTTTTAACCGTGACTATCGAGCATCAGCAAATTTTATTCTTTTCAGTTAATAGATGTCAATGACCACTAGTGACCATTAGCAGTGGTTGCAAATGAAAAGTCTTGCCAAAGTCTTAGCTTGAAATTTCCCTTAGCCCTCCAATCCATAACCAAACCATCATGTGGCCTGTTGCTCCGACTCTGTGGAAGAGTATATTTTGTAAAAATCGACTGAGCTGTCTGAAAATACGGATGAAGGCTGCAGCTCAGTGGCTTTTCCCTTTAAATCTTATTAATCACGATATGATGAGGCTCAGTGTTTAAGTAATCTTTCATAAGCCGTCTTCTCTATCTGGTATTACTCTCAGCAGACGTGCCGCAAGATCAAATGTTTCTCCGCGTGTGTTACTGTGTTTTCTCCTGGCGCACCTTTTTAATCCTCTCCGCTATCTGCCACAATCAAGTAAGCTGCGAGAAACAAACACGTTTTGACACTTTCTTTTACAGTGCCACAACCAAAATCTGCCCCAATCAATAACGCCGCGTTTCATTTGACCCCGAGATTCTTTCTCTTGTCATCCAATGGCTGGTGGCAAAGATTTCTGTCGAGATGTGAGGCGCGTCAGCCAGATCAAACGCTCGCTTAAATCGGCGGCGGCGACGGCGGCGCGTTTGACTCGAACGCGCCGCTCTCATCTCAATTCATCACCTCCCCAAGGTGAGCGCGCTATCATGCCAAATCTAACTCGCCGTACGCTCCCGGAGCCCTTTTTTGCATATTCTTCACACTTGTTTATGGTTTACTGAGCAGGTCACTTCCCCCTGCTTGCTTGAACAGCTGCTTCAGCGATGACCCCCCAACCACCCTCGCAGAACCCCCCCCTTCCCTCACCAACCTCCCCACAACAAACAAGGGTGGGGAGACTACTCGTGTGCCGCTCCCTGTCAAGCTCCTCTTCGCTCGTGAGGTCTGGCGGTGACCTCACGCGCAGCCTTTACAGGGGCCCTAATGAATAATGTATCTTTTGAATTTAGCCCAACCCTGACATTTCGATGTTTGATGCCCACAGGCGTTGACTCTAACAATATAGATAGTGCTCCTCTCCTCTGTGCATTATCAGATAAAGTCTGAAAGCACGGCGACTGAGCCCCGATATCAAAAGTACGAACATCAAAGATGCTATAGGTTTCACATCCTCCATCCCACTGTTCCATTTAGTGTTCCCGCAGTATCTCCGCCATTAAAATTGGATGGAATATCACATAGGGGATGTTTGACTTTAAAATATTGCATCCTGTCCTTAGTAAGATAAGACCAAAATAATCCGTGCGGAAAGATCGCACCCTCACATCAGCTAAAGGTCACACAAGCGTACCAACCAGACGCAAAACAGACAACTGGAGCGTTTATGAATTGTGCAATTCCAAGTCAGGTTGAGATTACAAACTCCTCCCGCACTGGGGAGTTTGCGCAAAGCGCAAGTGGTCATATTAGCGCTTACCTTGTTCGTTTACATGCACTCTGCTCTGTGATTTTCCGTCTGTAAAAGGTAGAGTGATTTGCATACTGTACATGGGGAGGTTTAATGGGATTCTGAAAATACGTGAAGAGGGAACCTGTGGAGAGGACATGCATATGCATACACGGTACATCTGTGCAGAGCTGGTGTGATCACGATCAGAAAATGAAGTAAAAAGTCATTTGCTAATTTTACTGCTAAGAAACTGTCGCTTTCTAACTTGGATCGGACTCTGTTGTTTTCCCCAAGTTTGATTTAATGATTTATCAGACGTCGAAGTCTGGTGAAGTTTTGGCATCCAAGTTTCCGCTTTGACCGAGGGAGAACCACGGGGTCTTAGTCCTCTGCAGATACCTCTGAAGTGTCAAAGCCTCGGAAATGCTTGATCCTTAAATTTGCGAGACAACATCCGTGACCTCATCGGCTTTATTAAATATGAAGAACACTGTTGCGCGGAGCTGACCTCTCCTGCACTCTCTGAGCCGAGCGTGTTGATTCCCAGGTACTCGCGGGCCGACACCATCTCTGGCTCTTCACCCTGAATGATGACAGGTGTCAGTAACTTCTCGCTCTGCTGGAAATCCACCAGCAGCCCCTTCATCTCACTGACATTTAGCTGCAGATGGTTCCCCTTACAGCGTCAGGCACTCACAATAACAGGATCATCAAAGACCTGCTGGAGGGTGCCCGAGTACAGGTGCAGCAGTCAAGTTAATGTCAGAAGACAGAGAAAGGTGACCCTTGCGCATGTGTATGATTCCTTTTTCCTTTTTTTTTTTTTTCTTTTTTTGAAATTGCACCAGGAAATACCTTCAAAGACAGAGAGTTGTTTTGTGGAGGACATGTTGTAAGGCATGAGGACAGGTCGTATTTGAAGTGCTTCATTGGATCTTTGTGGTGCTGCTCTCCAATTCGACAGATTGTGTTTTTTTTGTTTTGTTTTTTTATCGCTTTGAAAAACAAGAAATCACTGTATTACGGCCAGGAGTACAGCAGACGATGGTAATGCTGCCATATGCATCGCTAATCACGTCCATGTGTTTTATTATTACAACTGATTACCAAGTGGCTGAACCTGTGTTCCGCTAAATTTATGTATCGCTGATTTGCCGCTGCATCTGAGCGGCTCACTTGAACATAAACACCTTGCGCCATAAGTTCAGAGTTATTGAGAAGAAGTTTTTCCTGAGAGGGTGAAGGATTTTTGATTTAACACTGTACATCTTACCTGGAATGAAGAGGATAATCCGACAATGAAAAAACTTTCATTGTCGTTTCATCCTTGCTCACACAGAAGGAAATCATCCCTGCCGAGATTCCATCAGTCAAGCACATTTATCTGGGCCGGCACAGGTGTATTTTCTCCTCTAACACCATCCGATATGCGGCCAACAACGGATTCCTCTCTGTCTCCCCCCTTCGGTTTACTTTGCGAGAGGACTTTGAGGGATATTACTAAAATGTTGTACTTTGGCATTTTCTCAGATCTGACTTTCCTCCCCCCAAGGACATCTCCTCCTGCTGCCAAGACCTGTCAGGCAGGAGCATCTCAGAGTAAAGGGGTGAAAGGACACCAATTAGAAAGCCATACCCGGCCAAGAGACCCAGCGGCACAGCTTGCCACAGGAAGTGGGATGTCTGACTTCCTGCATGGGGTCACAGCTGTTTGCGGCGAGGTTACAGCTACCAGCCAATGTGCAGTGCCGTTTAGCGTCTGATGAGGCAGTCCTCATTTGAATAGCAAAGAACCGTCTCAATGTCACCAATAAATTTACATGATTTCTTCCTGGTACAGCTGGGATCAGAGCAGGGACTTTGCTGGAATTAGGGGAGCGTGAAGAAGTCAAAGGAGCAAGACCAACGCTTTTCAAGTTGGCTAGTTTTAAGGTAAAGATTATGGACTTCATTTGGAACTGTTAGGTATCATTTTTAGTCTGACAACTTGCCCGAGTCCCTGGTCCGTGTCTCAGAGATCAGAAATGCACTTCATTAGAGAAACGCTGTTGAACAAAATCCCGCCTATTTTTTCTATAAATGCAGCCAGTGCCGCCTCTTTCTGCAGCATTATGTAACTGTGTACTTAAGAACTTCAACACAATTAAACCCAGGCAGCGACATCTTTGAAATTAATATCTCAAAGGGTCAAATGGAAATTACCATTGATGCACTGGTAGAAATAGTTAGAGATCGTTCAAATAGTGAAAGATGATTTTATTCAACTAGGCTTCAAGTGATATTAGCATGTGCTCATTGTTGCGAAGCAGTAAAATGAAAAGCCAACAACGCCGTCGCATTCTTGTGTGTGCAATTTGGCTTGGAATATTGGAGAAATTGTCAGACAATTTTATGAAAAAAAAGATGGAAAATGACTGAGGATTTTTCATCCTTCACCCCACCAGTTGTCACTCAGATGGAAAATGGAAATAGCACATTGTGCGAAAAACCAAGTGAATTGATCAACACAAGTTTTATTTTCAAATGCTTAGACGTGAGATGTAACAGGGAGAGGAGTCGCACATCAGCTTCTACCCTGCTGTCAGACTTCTAGACTCACCTGAAGTGGCAAACAACTGGAAGCGTGGCAGGGACGGGAGAGTATGATTGGCTCCTGCTATGAGCAGCTGTCTATGATTCCCATATTTGGGCGCAACCCAATTACATCCTCTGCTCCCCAGTCACCGGGGCTGATGCAGTCAGAACCATTAATCTCCCTGGTTGAGTACGATGCCATGTGTTAACAGCAAGGACCCAGACCCCCCCAACCCCGATGCAGCCGAGCCCTACAAGCGCTTGAAAGTCATGCCAATCAACCCACTCCGCTGCCGACAATGTTCTCCCGGGACCGCTGCAGTTGTCGATGAACCTCTGATGATTACTCAATAAAAGACGAATGAATGTTCAACATAAAACAGCTTTTCACACCAACCATGTGAGCTTGGAAACGTTCCTGAACAGATGCTGAAACGTGAGTATGTCAATGTTTGTTTTCAGATGTGTGGTAAGGACAGCCTGTGCTTCAGAGGAAGAGGGCAGAGGAAGAGGTCAGAACAATTTTGGAACTGGGATTTTAAAGACTAAATATCCTGGAGCTGTGTCAGGGACCATGTTGGATAAGAAATATTTCAAAAAAAAGGACAAGAGAAGAAGAATGCAAGGGAATCTGCGGCTCCCTCCTCCACAGAAAGCAAAGGCACCTTCAGGTTATGGTCAACAAGTGAGCGTGGACACAGAGTGGGAAGTACAAAGTCACATTTTCAAAGCGTTTGGAAGATGAAGAAAGCCTCCAGTTTGCACACACACACAAAAAAAGTCTGAACCGTTGCCATTAAAAACAAAACCGCTCTGATTGTTTGACCTTTGATTGGCCGCTGAAGCTGTGATTAATGCTCATAACAGGCGGGGAGCAGAAAGTCACGCTAATGTAAAATCAGGAAATGTGGCTTAATCAAGGTCTGGGTAACAAGGACCCTCAGTTCCAGTTTTCTGAGCCCCTTTTTGTTCAGTAAGATTAAGGGAGGAGTCGGAGCAGCCATGCATTGTTCAATTGGGGGAAGAGCCTCATTTGCTGTGAACGATGAATGTCTTTCCAGCATAAATCATTGCGGCTAATCCCCTTTACCTGCCCCATTCACAGCAAACTGTGTCTCATTTGCTGATCACACAAAAGGCCCAATCAGTGAAGTTTGCATGTGGACCTCATCGCATTGTCCTCACCGCTGAGAAGAGATGGACTTTCACCTGAGATTTCCAGATTGAAGATAACTAGGCCACATCAGTATTAGAGTGAAACATCCGTAGCTCCATAGGTCAGAACGCTACATTTCAGAAGAGATGGTGTTTGATTAGAGCCACACGACGTAGAGATGAACCGAAGACTTGGGTGTGACTCGAATTCACGGCCCGGCGCGGGGTCCGATTTTAGGAGGAGGTAAAGGCGATACCGTCCAACACGAGTTTGGGGAGGTGAAAAGAAGTGTGGACTGCCTATAGGTGCAGAATCGCGCCAGATCCAGGAGCGCCGCTAGCTGCGCTACAATTGGCTGCAAGCGGCGAGGTCCCTCTCTGAGGCTCTATTTGGTTTTCAGTGTGCTGCCTGCTGTCCGTGGAGAGGAATGAAAGGAAAACCGTTCGTTGTTAACACCCATTTATGCGCCCCTTTATAATGGCGCGGCACGTGTACAAACATGACTAACAAACCACTGTCTCCCCTAAAGTGGAAGCTTATCCTGTTTCCACCGTTATATGATTAATGACATTGAGTGTACAAAGAGAAAGATGCACATGCAGTACACACATTTCCCCCATTCCACCTCCTCCCCTCCCAACTATGGCATGCGGTCGGCTTAAACAATTACTATTGTGGACAAAAATCGGAATGTTTAGCTTTCCAACAGGTCTTGGACCGAGCCGGACAGGCTCCAGTGGACGTAGTCGCACTTCAGCCTTTGGGTTCTCGCACACCTTTCTACTTCAAACACCATGCTAGTCATTTATCCATGGGAGACAGGCTGACATTTAGCTCGATGTCTGCATGTGCTCTGTTTCTATTCCCGTGACTATCACGACTCAAAAAAAAATAGAGGCGTTTTCACAGCAACCATCTGAATTTGTAGAGGAAGACTTAAAGACAAAGGAATATTTGGATGGAGAGGAAAAAAAAAAAAAACACCCCATCTGCTGCTTCTCCACTACAAATAAGCTCCTGCTTCTGCTAAATTGCAGTAGAATATGCATGGAATTGGATTTCCACTTGTGCCCGAAAAACAATATATTGCACAAACATGCAACTCTTTTGCCTCTAAACTTATTTTGCTGGAGCCCTTTAAACGTGTTACGCTGCAATACAGATTGTATACAACTTTAGTTATTTAGAATACCACACCTATATTGTTAATATAAAGTGACACTGCGTATCCACCTGTCTACACATATTAAGTTATGATGTTTATTTAAGTCATGATATGACCTCATGTTTCATACCGAAGTAAACACAAACAAGGTCTGCTGTGTGTTTAGTGACAGTCCTGCGCCACGCGATGCCCTCTTAGCAATAACAGACTTTGCGGATAAAATGCAAACACGAGGCCGGGGTGATTTATTTTGTGCGCGTGCCAGGAAAATTCCACCGTGTATATGTGCAGTAATGGCGAGAGATGGTTCAGATGTGTGTATTTGCGTGGCACACAGGCCCGTGCGAAAGCAGTAAGCGTGTACGCGCGAGTATGTGTTAGCCCGTCGCGCTCGTGTCTTCCTTTGTGTGTGCTTTAGCTGGTCCTGGAGGATCACATTGTTTTCAGAAGACCCTGTGTGTGGCGGGAACATCTGCTTTGAGCGGGTGATCCATCTCCTCTTAGCTGCCATATAACAAGGCATGAGGGATTTAATTCAATGAAAGACCAACACAGAAGGCTGCATCATAAAATTTACGGTCTCACAAGGGCATTGTAGAGGTTCGGCTTTCCTACAATTGGCTGTTCATGCAAATGGTTTCTTACTGATAATTAAATTACCCCCAGCGCGTTTCTGGTCTCGATCATGAGCGACACCTTCCCATCCTGTCGCGACATCTCTCATGTCGTAAAGAATGGCAGCGTTCGCAGCTGCCAAGACAGTGTTCAGCACAATTTGATCACAAAATATACCCCACCACCACCCCGCTAGCCCTCCACCCCCATGCGGCTGGGCGTCATTATGGTTTGCGGCGTCTCTGGTTAGTGGATATGTTGTGCTTTTTGCCTTCGCCTTTGCCTTTTTTTGCATGGAGCACAGTAACAATGTTGGCAGTGCACTTTCAACACGAGCAGCTTAGTAGGAGTTAAAAGTAAGCTTTCATCCCTTCTTTGGATAGAAGACTTTTTTTTTTCTTTTTTTTTTTCCTCTGGTGTGCCCCCGGCTTTTCTTCCAAGCTGCTATTCTCAAGCCTATGGGTCATAACAAGGATGATGCTTTGAGAATTGACTTGTAATTCAACTCAATATTACAAGCTGATTACTATGCAGACTCTGATTCAAGTGGAGTTCAAAATAAAAGCGCGCCCTTATTTTTTACGAACAATGGGTTTGGACGTCCGCAAGATTAAATGGTGCGCACGCACGGATTTGTATGTTTGCGCCCGTGTGTGAGCACATATTTAATGGGCTTTAGCTTAAACTTTGATGCAATTGATAAAAGAGGCAGATCCTCTCATCCTAATGGCACAATTCCTTATGATCCTTTATGCACAGACTTGCAGAGGATCAAAGAAACCGACTTTGGCCCTGGGCAATAAAAGATGTATTAAAAATGAATTTGAAGGATATATTAACAGGGTAAAATATTGTGCAGTTTACTCAGCTGATAACTTCGCCACCGCCTGCATTCCTCAGATTATTTTCATCATTCCGCCGCCGCCAAACTGCTAAACAGGCTGTCCTCCTCTATGGCAACAGAAACAATCGTTTCTCTGTCCTTAATGAGCTGTTTTTCAAAGTAAAAGCCGCCACGGGCTGGTGCTCTTTGCGTCAGTGTTTTTTTTTTTTCTTTTTCCCCCACCGATTTGAAAAGTCGGGAAGACGTTCTCATCTGGATGACACATGCTGAATTGGTCTGCATCTTTGCATAATTTGGCTGCAGTCTCTGCATGTGGTGAGTTTTCATCTCGATCCCTTTCATGTGCACACAAAAACTATCCCCCGCCAGTCGCCAAGGTCTCACTGGCGTAACAACTCTTGCTCTCCAATTAGCACATCTTACCCGGGCGCAGACGTAATCTGTCAAATCAAATCATCAACCGAGCAGACGCAGGGGCCGACCTTATCCCGTGTCTAATTTTCTCCTGGCTGAATAAGTGTAGATATCAGGGTTAAAAGGGTAAAAAGGGAAGAAGAAAAAAAACAACAAGAGCGAAACAAAAGGTCCCGAGTTGTCGTTTTGTCTCCGGTGGAGTGATTTGCCCCGCTGATGAACACGGAGAGACAAGAAGTGGTGGAATAGGGTGCAGCTCGCCGCTCAGGTGATCCATCGTTTGTCGGCGCCAATCAGCCCGCGATGGGAGAACGGGTCCATTCATCCGCTCATGGCTTATTGAAGAGGGTGTGCTGCGTTTGAATGCCCTCAGCCCACAGGTCCTCCCCAGGACCGCGTCGCCACCCAACCTATTTATCTTCCTCCGTATCGGTTGAGAATGCACTTTTTGATTTATACCTCCGCGCGATTCTTCTCAGGAGTGAGGAATTTCCCTACACGAACTTGGGGAGGGCACGGGGGGTATCACGCCTCTATGTCTTCCAGGCATGTAGTAAATATCAACGGGAGGTCTAGGCGAAACAGATGTAAATGTCCTCACCTGTGCAGCTCTCTCCGAGATGAGTAAATCATTAAGGTGTACCATACATATGGATGATCGTATGGTGAGGAGGAGGAGGATGCGGCGGGGACGGCGCTCCAAAATGGCAGCGAAATGCGTTCCCGTCACGAGGTCGACAGAGGGTTGTCGCGCCGAGCGGTAATAGCGGATGCCTCAACCAGCAGTTAAGCTCCGGAGCCACGTTTTTTTCTCTCTCATTGGCACCCCAGGATGTTTCAGATCATTGCCGTGCCCTCCCTCACCTCCTCACCCGCCCCCCAAGAACGTGTTATGGCGTCAGTCATGCCTGTGCGTTACAGGGTGATCATCCCTCTGTGCATTTCCACAGCTAGATTTGGTTAAATGAAGCCATACATCCCACTGCGTGTGCGATAAAATCCATATTATGTCCCGAACTCTGCTGACTCACACGGTCTGCTTAATATGCACTTCAACAATGTGTAATTGCAGCGGCGGGAACTTATTCTCACAGTATTGATAATCCCCATAAAACACACTTTTCCACCCTTTATTGGTTGCTATGCCAATTTGTGTGGAAACCAGGGGAGCTTGTTAGCGATCCGCTCTCTTTTTAAAAAATGATTACTAGCACAAATGTAAACGTGTGTGTGTCCTTCGCGACTACTGTGTCAGATTTTAGCTTTTTTTTTTTTTTGTTTATTGTGGTCATACATTATCTTTCTTTTCTCGCCACAGGTCACAGTCAGGCAGGAAGTACTCCCAGCTGCTATAGGGTGAGAAATACACACTGTGCAATTACACACACGTTCACACAATTACATCCACACCCACAGTTTTCATTGTACCTCACCTGCGTGTTGCAGGTCTGTAAAATGGAAACCATTTCACCTGCCTCCAGCTCCACACATTGCAAATTTGCACATCAAACAACTGTAAACTGTTAGCATTGATTCAAAATGATTAGCGAAATTTGTGAACTTCAGGTAATGCAAGAGTTGGAATTACGAAAACAATCTGCGGTAATATTTGCTGGCGGCTAAATTACAGGCAAAATCTAAAAGACACAGGTGATATTTTTCGTTGAGTGGTTCGCGTGTCTTGAATTGTTTCTGTCACCTGACAGTGAAGGAGTTTTCGCACCTGATGTCAATGTTGATGGCAGGTGAGAGATGTGTGGAAGGAGAGGAGGTTTAAGTTTAGATAAGCCAGGAATAGCAAATCAATGGAGGGAACCAGAGAAAGAGAGGCAAAGATTCATTAGTCTGTGATTTATTAGTTCTCTTGTTAAACGTTAAATTTTAGAGGCAAGAACTCACAGTGCTTCGCTGACGCTTATAAACACACTTTTAATCTGCTGCTGTATGAGAGGACATTAGGCAGAAATTGGAGGCTGCAAATGTACTAACTTGAGCTTTGCTTTGTTGCTTTTAACACATTCATGATTAACTGATTGCAAAATTGTTTCTTTAACTCGTCTTTATAATGAATTGATTCTTAATCTCTGTAATAGAAGTTTTTGGAAATGGGGTAAGTACTCAATGAAACAGCATTTGTGCTCATTTAAATCCTTTATTATCACCGTGTGCTGTATCTTTCTGAAGTCATCGCTTACTGTCGTTGTTTATGATGCCACGTGACAGTTTAAAATGTGCTTATTTGTGCCTCAAGTGTAAAATCAATAGCAGTCATCAGTCATTTTATCGGTTTATGCTGTCATCTCGTCTCTTTATCTTTTCATCCATTGTAGCGATGCACAGTGCAGGGACCTCAAAACATTACAGATTAAGATAAGGTTGTGGTTGGAGTGTTTCATTAAAGGCACTAGCAAGCTGCTATGTTTTCGTTTTGCATCGTGCCAGATTGAATTCAGTTGAAAAGGCGCCGTTGTATATTCTAGCCACGCTACGATATTCTGCGTTTTGCCTGCCGGGCCGTCGCCTCTGCAGTGCTCATCTCCCAACTTTTTGAAGTAATCCAAAATTTCACCTTAAAAGAGTAGGATTTACTGCGCCGCCATAAAAGCAAGCATCGCCAGAGAAGCACAATGCGTGTTCAATAAAACAATATGAGATCATAAAGGTTGGGCAATAATGCATCTCCGAGGCAGATTAAATGAAAATCAGGGAACCAATAAGGCTTGTAATAATGTACTCTGACAGGCTGCCTATAAAATCGGGCAGACGCTTTCACATCTCAGCATGGCGTGACGTGTTTTTTTTGCCTCCAAAAAACACAAATCAGCTCCCAGACACAACACCGGCGGCGTGGCATGAGTGAGAGCAGCGAAGAGCTTTACAAGTAACCAGTAATTGTGTGGAAACAAACTTATTATTCATTTCATAAAAAAGACAAGGAATGGCGCATATCAATAGGCATGTAGGTAGCTGCACATATATGGAGGTAACGAAAATGCAACACCCCCCCCGCCCACCACCCCCTCCCAGACTTGCGCGTCTCTTTTGTAAGAATTTGAATTATTCATGATTTGTGTATTAGTACAAAGGCTCAGTA
>OMPJ01035069.1:0-23037 GCA_900312935.1 Carapus acus | reverse complement strand
TAAATCTCCTCCCAACACACATCCATGTTCTTTCTCCGAAACATCCACACTAATATGCCAATGTTTCCCATCACTCGCTCAACGAAAAAAGAACCCACAAAAACACACTACGGGACATTAGTTCACACACACACACACCCTTGGACAGAGGCATGCACAGGCACACGAACCATACCCAGAAAAGCAGACGAGCAGGCAGTAAGGCAGGCTCACTGCACCATTTTCATACCTTCACTGGGGCCTCCTCCTCCTCTTCATCGTACCACCCAATTCAATAATGCAGCCCACACCAAGCTCCCTCCCACCCTCCACTGTCAATCTTTTATTCAGCAGAAAGGGGAGCGTGATCACACAGCAGTCTTATCCCTCCATCACAGACACCCATTCAGCCTCTTTCACGAGGCCTTGACCAGCTCAAGATTCTTGTGCGTGTGTGCATGTGTGTGTGTTCGTGTCCCTTTGATACATGTACACGACTCAACGGCGTTGTTTAACGCCGAGCTGGACCAAACCACAGGGTGACTACACAAAGCCCGACCAGTAAATGTGAATGTGGTGATGAATGCACCAACAGCAAGTGGTGCAATCCGGGTCCCATTTCCCATCGAGGACCACATCTACAGTTTGGATGCTCAACTGTCAGCGATTGGCCACCGAATCATTCGCTCAGGGAGTTCAGATATTTACATCACTCGCTGATTCTGGCAACAGACATAGGTCATTGTATTGTCGCCGTCTCCTGCCAAGACATACTGTGCAAACCAGATCCTCATTGTCCGGGGTGACTGCAATCACGCCCTTCAGATGTGTTTGCCGATCAAGTTATGTCCATCAATTTTCCGTTTTCAGCCTGCCCATCCTTACTTTGCCTTTTTTATGGGGTTGACTCCTACTGGAATCAGTAAGTCTGATTCAGATTTCGATTCTGATAAATGAGTTAGGATCAGACACCAAATTGGTTTGTGCCTTATTTGAGAACACCAGGTTCTGAAAACTGTGTGCTCATAAAAACCCAGCAATGCTAAATCAATAAACAATTACATCAATCTAAGGTACAATTGCGAGTTTAAAATGCTACATTAAGACACGAGCTCACTATCCTACACAGTATACTGAATGTAAAAACAAGGATGTCACTGAACACACAGGCTGCATGTGTAAATAATAGTTTATTCTAAAATAACAATTTGTGGGTATAAATTCCTCATCTTGGTGTAATTCAGTCTGTGCATTTTGTCTACATTGTCTTCATATTGATTAAAATTAATCATATTAAGACTCTGTCATAGTTATGTCCTTCTGTGATGGTCTTAAACATCTCAACCTGGGCTGCAGTGTGCACTGTGCAGAGTTTACAAAGTAAAAACACAATCAAACCCAACAGTGCAATAAAGATTTTTTTTTTTAAATTCTTTACAATATCTCAGAGGCTTTTTTTTCCAATACTCTTACAATACATACTCAAATGCAAAACTAAGATATAAATCACCACAGAACCATCTGAGAAAACTATCTCAAAATATTTGTCGTCTTTTTTCTCGTGTGCAATGAACGTAATAAATATTACCATGAGCTTCACGTAATGTGGGTGCTCACACAGCAGTTTTAATAGCTGGCAGTGGGTTTGTTTATTGTTACAGTTGTTATTGTAACAGTGCACACAGAGGGAGTGCAGCTCATCCCATCTCAAAAATTAAGGCTACTTCCCATGTTTTCTCCTTCTTTAATATCGTCTCATGTGATTGTGAAAGGTTATTAGTAATGGTCATTTTCTAACTGCGGTTCTTGCCCAACGCCACGCAAGAGTAATAGAGGATAAACGGCAAATGTGTTGTGAATCCCGTCCACGGTTTGCCCCGAACCGCCTCACAAAACATGCTGAGTTTTCCCTCTCTTGTTTGAACTGCTTGGAAAATGAGCCTTGCGCTTTGATTGCATCATGGAGTGCAGCTTTCATCAGATGCCTCCCAGATTGCAGAGCGAGACAAGGTGCCGCAGTGACTGGTGGGGCCGAGGAGGCATAATTAAATGGCGCAACTGAGGATTTTGTAAAAGAAAATATAATTGGACATCACCTACGCAAAATGACTCCAGGTACATAAATGGGCGTGACAGGATGCGGCAAAAGGCTGCAACTATCTGCCTTAGAATCTAATCCCAAATGGCTACAATTCCCAAAATTTGTTTTTTTTCTGGAACATTATACCTAATAAAGACATTAGAGTCTGGGTAAACTGCTCCAGTTGTTGCCTGGATATCGCTATTAATATATGTAGATTATAATTAGTGAGAGCAGAGGATCTAGTTTGAATTTCCTGTTCATTAGCAACACAGGGTGAGTGAAATAAACCAGCAGCCGCACGCTATGGTTGGTTTGTCTACACTACCTGCTGTTTGACTGAGGAACAATTATCAATGCGCATCATTTGTATCTGCATTTAGTTGGAAGAGAGCAACATCTTGCCGTCATGTCAGGCATGATGAAGGTTCCGAGGCAAGACAACAATAACAATAAATAGTGGGTAAAAAAAATCTGGAATCCTCATAAGGGAAAACATTTTAGTTACTGCAAGATGAGTGAGTGTCAAAACAAGGACAATATTCATGGATGTAGCGAGGGAGGACATGCTGAGGACAAGTAGAAATGGTAACAGACGGTCCACTTTGGGGACCCCCCAGTGGGAGGAGCAACAACGGTGATTTTTGATACACTGCTCATGATCGCATTGATGTTAAGTTACAAATTCCACATTAGCGGAGGTTATGTCAAGTGGACGCAACAGGGCAACATGAGGGTTGTAAACACACCCGTTTCTAAAATTGCTAAATACGACATGTCCTTGAACAACTTTGGCATTCAAACTGCACAAAGTGACAAACTCACCCGACAGGGTTTCTTTGACATCGGTGAGAAAAGAGACAAGTATTGTTGGCTGAAAAAGTGTTGAAAATTAAATTGAATAAACAAACAAGAAACTTTGTGGCACAGACTAAAAACTAACCTCTCACAAACTAAGCCATGCCAGAGTTATGTGGAGAGACACCCACAGAGCAGAGCCACTGTTGATCATTGCAGAGAAGAAATGCATTTCCACCTAAACTGCAACCAGTGGCTCATAGGTTTTTGGAGGAAAAACTCATCCTCTGCAAAGACACAGTAAACCCAGATAGATACACACGCAATTAAAAAAAACAGATTAGGTAAATTGACTTTACTGATGTCTCCTCTGGTGGATGTTGTGAAATTACGGGACGGTAATGAAGCGAAATAATTGTTTCCTTACCATTGTCATATAAGCTGCCGTATGTCTAACATTGTAATTAAATATTTTCCTTCTGCCTCTATGTACTACAAATGGCTCAACAGTACAGAAAATACATATGAGCATTTAAACGCAGTGACACATAAATACAAATGATATCAAAGCGGCATGTAACCTTTATACTCTTCCGTGGAGGGAGACCACAGGTAAGAAGTGTTTCATTTGCTGTTGTCAGAAATGACTATTCAAGCAGGCTGAAATTCGGACATATAAGCTAAAATAACCATACAATAAACTAATCACTTGACAACAAAAAGGAGGTTTTGTTCTGCTGCTACTGTATTGAGCTCTTTTGTTTTGCTGAGAGTGTTCCTGCATGGCAGCGTGGCCCTCTCAACCACTGGTAACCACTTTCCATCCTTGTCTGCACCGGTGTGCTTTTTCCTGACCTTCGCGGCGATAAGTCCGGATATCTGTGTTTTGCAAAAGGCTGCAAGCAAAGATTATTTTGGAGAGAGGCCCATGCTGGTCACATTTACATTTTATATGTTCGGCAGTTAGATGATGCACTTATGCATGGTGACTAACAATGAAGCAAAACAGCAGAGTAAGGTTGACGGTCCGGATTTCCACACCCTAAAAAAGCAAAGCAAAAAGAAGGAAAAAAAAAATGCATATTCAAGGCTGTGAGGCACTTGTTGAATCTTGTGTTGTTATATTTGCATTTGAATGCATTATTCATCAATGTACGGGTTGCTTGTGTGTTTTTAAATATCTGAACATGATAATGTGACAGTCAAATGTGGATACCAAACAATAACGGCATGACACACTCACAGCGATAAATGCAGAGACGACATGCAGTGACACACGGGATATTACTACTGATGTAACCATCGTGGTCACAATTTCAATTGAAGTATTAATGGCAGCTTTACACATCAGCGTCTCCTATTTATCTGAGAAATGTAGAGGAATTTGTTATTTCTGATTATGATCATGATTCTTATGATTCTGATGATGATTGAAATACAAACACATTGGACTATAGAATTATAGGACTCGGTCACAGATATTTTCTTAACCTATCTGCATGTTTCAGTGTCTAAAGCAGTCACTGACAATAACGTGTCGTTGCGACAGCTCACCTCAAGTGCAATATTAAATCACCTAAGGGTAATGTGATGACTGGTAAGTGATGTGGGCTGTGCGTGTGTGTGTGTGGGGTGTGTGTGTGTGTGTGTGCGTGCATGTGTGTGTGTGTGCGTGTGTGTGTCACACGGTGGAATGGCTTTCTTATGAATTAGATAGCAGCACTAAAATGTGTGAGCCATCAGCTTAAAAAACTTTTCATTTTCATAGCATGAGCCAGCCAGTGAATTGCGCACATGCCCTCTTTCATCAAGGAAACATGTGAGGGCGAAGCATTTGAAATCATCAGGAAGCTTTTCATACAGCCACAATTTCCCATCAACTGAGACAACTCTTAATGTTAGGAGAGTGGCGTGTTTTATGACTACATTCTTCTGTATGTGGAAATGGACACAATCGTTGAAGACATTGGCTGAAAACTGCTACGAATGAGCACAAATGGTTGTATCATATAATTTTGCCATTAACATATCACTGTGCATACAAAGCTTTGCACTGTATTTTACTTCTTTGGTCAAGTGTAAAAGATGCGTGAGGTGAGATAATGGTTATTGTTGTTTTCACTGAAATGTGTCTCATATTTAGTGTCATCCAGCATGATTATTTCATTGCAAGCACATACAAAAAAATGAATCGTTGGTGAATAGATATTCATCAACAGAGCCTGCACACCTTAGGCAAGAATTTCAAAACCATCAGTGTTTTTTCAAGGTAAGGATGAGTAGACTGACACTTCATTTTTCTATTGCTGCTGGTTTGCATTTCAGAGCCAACATACAGAATAACAATGGTGTTGCTGTGGCGATAAAAACAAAGCATAAACATAGCAGATGCTTTGGATAACAGAATTATTTTCTGTTTAAAATGCTGTCTATGTTGCGCACAATGCTCCAAGACAGACAACAGCTTCACTTTTAGAGGGCGCCATTCTCAGGATTATTTTTGAGACAAATCAGCTCCTGGGAGCACTTGAGGGTGGTAGAATGTTCCTGGGCCATGTGTGCGTGTGAGAGGGGGAGAGAGAGAGAGAGAGAATGTGGCTTTGCAAACCTGAATGTAAACTGAGAAAGTCTTGCAACTTTTAGTGAGTCATCATCACCATGGCGCTAAGCTTCCTGCTCCGGGGAGAAAAGGGTTACGTTCCAGACACCGCTGGGGATTTTTATTTTTACATTTGAAAAGCATACTGGGGCCGACCTCACAACAATCCTCCACGTTTTCTCTATCTCTCCCTGTCTCCTCATCACCCTCTCCCTCCCCACACCCACCAACATGTCCGAGCTGAATCACAAACATGTCCAGATAAACAAAATCCCATCTATCTGCAGCCGTGCCCCATTAAGTCCCGTCAATGCGTTGAGGATCTTATCTTAATCTGTGTTGTTGTAATTAATTAATCATGTTGTATGTGGTATAAATTGCAGCCGAGTCTGTATAAATCTAAATGACCACTTCACCCGAGCAATTTGGTGAGAGTTCAGGATTTCAGCACTTCTCAGCTTGCCCCTAAGTCCAGAACGCGGACATATTTTTGAAAAAAGAAGTGAATAAATTGTTTCCCCTTTTTCCGTCACCCAAGTATCCACCACGGATTGGTCTGTGTCAAAGAAACTTGCATAAAAACAGTCCCTGCAGATATGAGGATCTCCGTTTGTTTTATTGTTCCTAGGGCAGTATCAGACAAACGTGCAGAGAAATACGCTCAAAAACTACAGTAACTCAACTGCTCTTTTGCATCTGAAAAAATTTGAATTATTGTGAAAAAGCTATGTTTTTTTGTTAGTCATTCCAGTGAGTGAAACTGTCATCCTCTATAGATTCATCAAATATGGACGGTAATATCTCAAACTTTTATTTCTTGTAATTTGATGACAAGGGCTTGCAGATAGTGAAAACCTAAAATTCAGTGAAAATTTGAATATCACATACAACCAATCAAAAAAAAAATATTTCAACCACAAATGTCATGCAACTGAAAAGTACAGTAATTTCTACACTTGATACTTGGTTGGGCCTCTTTTTGCATGATTTACTCATTACTGACATCCATGCGCTGCGACTTAGAGGCAATCAGCCTTTGGCCACTTAAAAATATTGAATTCTTTCACCATATTTTAACCTTTGGAGATGTACCTGTCTTGTAATGTACTGGAGACATAACTGGGGCAAATTCAGTTATATGGAATATTTTCATTTTGGGGCTGGACATGAATGATTCATCATGTTGACATGTATCACTATCCCACTACCCGTCGGCTGGGATTGTGTTGACAGGAGCTACAGCGACATTACATCCCAGGCACTTGTTGGCACCATTTCATTCATAGGAACATTCATACTTAGACATTGCTACAATGTATGATTACAGTTTATAGTGAGAGGAAAAAGGTGTGAAAATGAGCCCTTTCTGCGCTCAGGAGGATAAGGGGAAAAGAGGGGGAGGCGTGAGACTAGAGGAGACTGGAGAGGCATTTGACCATGAATAGGCCACAGCAAATGGATATGATTGATTGTTTAATAACTGCCTCACGTTTGTTGTCCACATTTTTTCTTCAAAACCACCAAACAAGCAAGTAAAACAAAAGCCAGCCAACAGGGGGCAATGGAATGAGGTGTGACATTGCACAGTGATGCCTACGTTTAGTATCCAAACACGGCCAGTACAAGATTGCAACAAAGAAGATGTTAATGTTTGTAAAACTTTGTGAAGCACGCTAAATAGGTGTTATGTCGTCAAATTTATTAACATTAGAATTTAATGCATTGACATTTGTACTTTGTTTAACCGACTATTCGTGGCTCTGGCGTATATGTGGCATAATAATGAGGAAAAAACAAAAAAACTCAAACAAGTTGCACCGGACAGTTAGTCGCAGTTTTGGGGGATTAGTTTTTTTTTTCTTTTACTTTTTTTTTTATTTATTTTTTTACTAAGTCTGAGACCAAGAACAGACATTTCATCTTGGAGGGCAAATTATAATAATGAAAATAGAATAGAGAAAAACAGGCTGAATACGTGTACAGCACGCAAGCAGAACACATAGTTATTCAGATACACGAGGCATGGACAATGAAGTGAATACCTGTCTGGCATGTTAACAACAACTATTACGATAACTAAAGCATAAAAAAAACAAGCTAAGAAGTTTATCAAACCTGCACTGTCACTCCAAATCATTAAATCCATCAATTTCCTCATCCTCAATGTCATTTCTGAACAACTCCACCGACTAGACAAGTAGTAGTATTAGTCGTGCTGCTTCCTCTACTGCACAGAAGAGGAAGTGGCACTGAAATTAATGTAGCTACCGTAAATCACCGTAATATTTAGAATATATGTGGTATTGGGCTAGTAGATTCTGGTATACAAGTCTTAAGTGCCATTGCAAGGTTGTCAGTGTGACAGTGTGATAACAAATATGTGAAATTATACTGTATTTTTAAACAATTGGACATAAAAGTTGCATCTGAGTATAATCACACCTGCAGTCAGACCAACAAAAGGAGTTTAACTTTTCATTTTGATGATTATTGAAATGTCACGAGAATGATCCAACTAAAATAAATGGACAGTTCCAGTATGTGACAGAATATGATGAGTAGCTTTAGAGACTTACTGTATCTTTTAGGTCCATCTTCTAGACAGAAGGAGAGCGTGAGAGTGGCGTCCTCTTCAAAAAACTCAGTTGCAAATGCGTCCCACCACAAGCTGTCACTTTCCTGTCGTCAACAACAACAAGAACAACAAGTCAAGAGACATTACAAAACTTGACAGATGAGACAACATTGCATTTGGGTACTGAAGTTAGGACCATCGCTAAAATATACAGTTGGGTTTTTTTCCACTTCTCTGATGTGTTCTGTTTGCAACACTTGTCCACTATGCACAATCCAATGATGCAAAACTTAATTTTCTCTTTAAAATTTCATTTTTCATATTCTAATTTTCCACACTGTCACTCCAAATCAGTTGCATTTTTACCCTAAATTGAAAGTTAATAATTCATTTAATATTGTGACTAGATTATGAACACAGATGAAAAGTGTTAAACAAGTATTTGTAATATGCAGAATGGTATTATTGGTGAGTTCTGGATCCGGTGTTTTAAATTTTGTAACGACAGAAGCTGCAGCAATGCTAGCAGAGGTAGGTGGAGCAGTAGCAGAATTCAAGCATGGTTCGTATCACTTTAAAGTCTCACCATTGAATGTGCCAATAGCAGCTGTATTCATCATAACCACCAAAAACAAAAGTGTGCCATGGGAGGATTCAGGTAGGGACAGAGAGAGGCAGAAACCATATCACATGTGTCCATTGTCCTAAAATCCCTACAAAGTCCCTGTCTCTCCCTCTTTCTGTGCAGATCCTCACATCCGCTGCCCCCACAAATTCCATCTGATGCTAATTTGCTCTGACACGTTACAACGGATCATCTCGGCCCAGCTGGCGACGGGCCGAGAGATGCGAGTGCCCCAATATGTTGACAATTAGCATCATCACCCACAAAGCATCGCTGAGTTCAATAAGTGGTGACCCAGCGTGACCTACAGGTCGATATGTTTCAAACACGAGCACTCTGATGCTTGCAGTATCATGGACCAAGCGTGGAACCCAAAAGCACACGATCACACACAGACGCTTCGTTTAGTCAAGAGTTTATTCGCACAGCACAACGGTGGTAGTGAAGGCCAGAGCCTGAGTTTCTAACACATGGAAAGTTATGTCAGGGCACGGCAACCGAGACAGAACCAGGGGCAGTGCATACACACGGTCAAAACAGGCAACAGGTCGGGGACAGGACAGCAGGGCGAGACAAAGGGCAGGCAGAGGTCACAATACCAGGTAGTAGGCAGAGGCAAATCCAAAGACCAAGAGACAAGGCGGACCGGGTGGGCAGAGGACACACTCAAAAAACTGGGACAGGCAAGGTCAAAACCGGGAAGACTGGCACTAGGAAATAAACACTGAGGAGTCATGGACGCACACAAGACAATCTGGCAACTTGGGCACAGGCACAGGTGATGTTAAGTAGCCGACCGATTGCCCAAGTTGCCAGATAATTGGGTGGTTGGAACAGGGGTGTGACGGAGCAAGAAACAGGAACATACAGGAACAAATCAGAGGAAACACAAACTCGAGTCATAACATGCAGGGAGGGATCAGGAGTTTAGAACTGGGTTTGGCATCTTCATTTAGACCAGGTGTGTCCAAACTTCTTTCAACGCAGGCCAGAGGGTCGCGCCGGTCCTTACGCTGTCATCTGGGAGACATCACCAGAATAGGACCCGCTGAACTGGCCCACTGACCAGACAATGGACATGCCTGATTTAGACCAATCAATGGCTGATCACCGGGCCAGTCAGAGGTGACGAAAGTAATAATTGCTGAAATGTTTATTCAAATTAAAATGCCATCCTGTGGAATAGCAAGACATTCTCATCCTGCAGATATCCTGGGATTCTCATCCAGAATTGACCGAGTAGTGTCACTAACTTGTTGTTAGTTATGTTAGATGAGAATCTATGACATCCCCATTAGGTCAGTCAGTCAGAATCACCGTAATTCTCCAATATCGTTCCGTCAAAAGGTTGTGCATCTGTGTGTGTGCATGTGGAAAGGGGAGAGCGAGACACAGAGACAGACAGAGAGACGGAGAAAGCCAGGAAAATATAAACAGACAGTGAGAAATAAAGAGACAAAGAGAGCAACAGAGAGAGAGAGAGAGGGAGAGAGAGAGTTGTTTATGCCACACATGGTGATGGTGTGCCAAAGCAGCTGGTAATATTGGATACATTTTATTAGAATTTTTTTCTTTCTTTTTCTTTTTTTGCATGTGACAGCTTCACACACACGATCACTAAAAACGGACTGGCTCTCCTCTAGAAATGAACTGCATGAGCTGTCTTGTGTGTGCCTGTGCTTGTGCCGATGCGTGTGCGCGCGCATGCTCGTGTGTGTGTGTGTGTGTTTGACTGACTGTGTCATACTGTGAGGCTCAGCTGGAGTGAGCAACCACCATGTGTGATGTCTGTTCTGTGTGAATAAATCGAATTCAGAGAAACATACAGACAGACCTACAGCCCGTCAGATGAGGGGTGTGCGTGTGCGTGTGTGTGCGTGCGTGTTTGTGCGTGCGTGCGGGCGTGCGTGCGTGCTTGTCTCAGGGAGCAAGAGAGCAAGAAACAGGGAGAGATTAAGTCCTCAATGTATTAAGTCCTTCTCTGTGTTTAGATTTGACAGATAATCCAGTGTCATGGAGAGGCATTGTCTCCTGGGATTGATAGTCAAGCAAGAGTTGAATGGGGCTCCATCTACGGGTACACACGAACATGTGCACTCACACACACACATGCACACCTCCTCACACACCGTGTCACCCTGTACCCAACGATGTTGTTCCTCACTCGCTCCCCTCTCCCCTCAAAAAACCTCAAAGTCATTTCAGAGCAATTTAAGTCAACTTCAGCTTAAATCAACAAATATTCAATGTATACTAGATCGCCGCATGTCATGAGTAATTCCTTCAAAATATCTAACACATTTCAACGGCTCCTCCTGTAATCAAAATGGGTCATACACCAGACTTACTGGCACACAGTGTTTTGAATGTCGTATATCTCAGTAGCATAGCAAGAAATGGTTTTCACTCAATTCCACTCGTGTTTTTCTGAATATTGGTACTTTTCAAAATTTCAGGTAGTGTGTGTCAGCTGTTCCCACAAACTCTCTGTTGCTCAACATTGTTTGTATAATTACAGTTGGTCAAAGACTTAAACATTAATATGGTGCAAAGCTTTGGCATAGCACAAACGCAAACAAAAGTCTTCTGTCGCCTTTTTTCCAGTTGAGTTCATGTCTTCAGAAGTGGCGCATACCAGCCAACTGCAAGAGCTGAAAACAAGAGCCACATTTCATGCAAGACGAGGTGCATTTCCACCCTCAGAAAACTAAATGAAATGACATTTGGCAGTCTCGTTGCTCTTCTCACAACCACTTGTTTTCTGAAACAAATGCGCGTTTAGTGCTGCTTACAAATAAAGTTGAATACTATTCATGACTTTTGAATGAAAGTTCTGTTTAGACTCAGTGACAGTTAATCCAGCATGCTGGAGGTTTTTGGGCAGCTTTCGGGCAGCGTCTGGCCAAGTTGTGAAATGTGGCTGACTGAGCCGCAGGCAGGCCGGGTTTGGCCTGGATCTAGAGGCAGAGGAGAAGCTGGAACCCAGCCAGACGCACCAGCACCAAGCTAAAGCCCGGCCAATGGACGGAAGCCATGTGGGTCCTCTGGCTGAGGCTGAACCAGCCACAGAGGAGGGCCCCCTGGTACTGTCCTCAACTCCAATCCCACGAATGCATTTCTGTTTTGTAAACATTTATTGTTCTGTCGGGCACACTGTACATAACTGGAGGGGGCAGAATAATGCTGGTGGTGATCTTGTGTGCTCATAACCCTGTCTAAAAAAAAATTTACAAAAATACTGGTCAGGAATCCAATCTCGTGTCCTCAAATGCTCTGCTTTGTTTTCAATAACTAGCAACTTTTGGTGTGACAGACATAATGTGCTGCTGTCAGATATTCCAGGTGGTACTTCATGTTGCGACATCGTTTCATCAATATGAAATTATCCATCTACATACCTCATTAGACACACTTTGAGCCTAGTTCATAGTCTGCAGGAACTATGAAGTACTAGTAGGTGGGAAATTCACGTCATGTCATATCGAATTATACTGTATGGATGCATCCGTGTTTGTGGTTCAGACCTAAAGCTGCTGAAACTGCTCCGACAGTGCAGTAGCTCCCCTGTATTCTTTCTTTAATCCCTCACTGTCTGCGTGTACACCCGCTGCCCCGTCTGTCTATCCTTTCCTCTCCACCTCTCCGCTCACTTGACAGTCAACGTCGCAACTTCATTTATGCTCGCCGACGACCTGACGAACCACGTGGCGTGACGATGTTTGTTGTCAAACGCTACAAATCAGGCCGACTCCGTGGGACCCCGGGTGAACCGATGTGGTCGGCGCCGTGACGGCCGTCAGCGATAAGGCTCTATTGATTCAAAGGGATTGCACCCTATCTGAGGAGGATTTATCAATGTGTCAATTGCCCGCGAGCCAACGACAAATCACCGGCATCGGCCAGGCCCCGGGGATTTACAGGAAATCCAGAGGATTGGAGGGACAGCATGGGGAAGATCTTCGGTAAATAGCAACAGAGCTGCAAGTTAGGTCCCCGCATGTATGCAGGCGGGATAGGCAGATGACAGAGTGTATCCAGAGAGAACCTGACAAGAGTGTGGCTGTCAAACAAACTGAGCGACACCTACGACAGCACATGTTCCACATGCGCCAAATACATCTGCGTACGCAAGGAAGGCTCATTTCATGAATGCTATTTCACTGGACTCCTTGCCACAAAACTGAAGGATCACAACAGTCATTCACTTGTTTTCTCTGAAGGTCTATAAAGCATCCAGAAGCACAGTGTTTCACATAAAACATTCTCCCAGCATGCTTTGCTCTCTGAGTATTTTTTCAGCCATTGCTAGAGGCCTTTTGTGGCAGAGTGGAATCCAAGAGTGTAGGCGTGTCTAGGGCCTAACCTTGGAGAATTAACAATGTCTGCAACACCATTCAGTTCCTGCACAGCAGAAAGCCCGGCTTACTGGTGAGGCAACGGATTCTACTGTTGCATTATTATGTATCCAAAAAGCTGCAGGTTGTAGAGAGGATATCTCAGGCAGGTCCAGAAACAAACATTCATTGAATGTGTGGAGGAGCTCTCTATCAAGTTGGCATGTATGAACCTCTGACAGTGAGACGATTTTCAAGAGAAGTCATACGGTTACCACTCTCCGTTTGAGGTTGCACCTGATCTTTCAGAACAATCTGACTGAAATTTGAATAATAGCCTTGAAATTAAATTTTTCTGAGACTGATCCCAAAACAATTAAAATCGACAAAGTCTGCGAGATCGAACCTGGGAACCTACAGAACAAGCAAAGCCACTAGGACCTCGAGTGGACACGTGCTATTGTACTGTAGGTCTGGTCACACTATCAGTTGATATTCATTCATTCTTTGTCACTGAGACAGTACAAAATGTCCCCAACATCTTCAAGTTTCATCCTCAATGGCGTTTCCCTCGGTATGAGGTGTATGAAAAATCATGTTCAAAAATCTTGAAGGACAAAAGCAGCTGGCACAAAAGTTTACACAGCTGTTAAATTGTCAGTTAGAGGAGAGGGCTTAGCAACAAGCTTCGGACAACAAAATGCAACATTGTTTTAATCATGACCGTGCATGCTAATGTTCAATATAAACAGGTTTATCCTCTGGGGACTTGGGTGTTTTATATAATGAAAACTTAACATGTTGCTGCATTTGGCCACCTTGGAGCCGCTGGCCATGCATTATGTAAATCAAGAGAAATGAGCGTGAGAGAAAAAAATGTAGCCCTTGAACACTCACATTTACCAGGAGGACTTGAGCTCTATAAATGCAGCAAGTGAAGACACTCCCACATTTAATCATTATTATACAAGGCATCACTGTGACTTCTGCGTTGCCGCTATTCTTTCCTTTAAAGCCAGTCTCAAACCCGTTTGGATCCGCTGTGTGAAAGTCTGAGTTTAAGGGGTTAGGTTACAGGTTATTTATCTCCCTCTGTACTAATGCAGCAAACAAATATCAAGAGAGGCATCGACATTTAATGTGGGCTACTTTCAACTCTAATAGGATGGTAGGGGGATGTTTGTCATTAGGGCTGTCTTAATTGAGAGGCTACAGAAATACTGGCATTGCCTCGACTGAAGCGGCTGTGGGCAAGATCCACACCACAGACAACGAGTTGTTCACCGTGGACAATGTGATGTCCAACAGTTCGATAAAAAACTAAACGGCCTTAACTCACAGTGACAAGATCTTGAGAGACAATTGCTGCGTGTTGTTGTGTTGTGCTACATACAAAAAAGTGTGCTTTTTGTGTAAGTAGCACTCAAAACTTGAAATCTTTCTACCGATGAACTCTTTTCTCATATACTGTATGTATGTAACATATTCCTACAATGTCACCATTCTTTTTACACTTTACACATGAATCTGGATCAGCAAGTAATTTGTTACTCCTAACTGTCCTCACTCTCTTTAAGGCAAAATAAAACATTTATGATAGTGGTGAAGAAAATAAGGGTTCCTGGGAAGTAATGGCATGGTAATGGTAAAAGATGTCAAGTGTCAAAATAAATAAAGGGTCAAATTTGCAAATTTAACAAGGTTAAAACACAAAAGTGTGAATTTAAAAACCCTGCAAAAGAAAGTAATGACTAAAAATTGCCAAAGAAAATAACACACTGCTCACTCTTGCCATTCTAGAAAATAAAACTCAGCCTACTCTTACCTTTCTACCCGTCTACGCAGTCTCCTCAAGCACCACCGTTGTCTCTATGTGCTAATTAGACTGATAAACAACAGGCAGCATACTCCCTTCCACCTCTTAATGAGAAATTAAATCAATGCTAGATTTCACCAAATCCACAGACGTGGCTCATCGTAGAGAAAATGCGATCAGGCTCCTACTGCTGCTGGCCACTATGCGCATCCTCCCCTGTTGTCCATTAGAGCTGATCAATATAACGAGAGGACTCTCAAACTGTCTTTGAAAGAGACAAAAACTCAGACATGGCATAGAATGTTACACTGGTATGCATAATAAGACTATTGATCTTCATGAGACGTGGGCTCAGGGAGGACAAACACATCTCTATGATGCAAGAAATGGTTTAAGCTCCGGCGTCACTCTACGGCAACATAGCAGCGATAGTCTGACTTGGGCTAATAGGCAAACAATTGTTATCTGATATTTTCACCTGGAAGAGCTGTTAGGGAGGACAAATCAGTCTAAGTAAACCATGTTCACCAGTTTGTTTGATGTAATCCTGAACTATTCAGCAGAGTGTGTCATGAAGGAAAAAACAGTGGACTACATCAGACCCCAAACAGCTGATCAGCAAAATGATGAAACACAGAGAAACGGGCTGAGCGCAGTGCCTGGGATCTGGAGCAAGTGACCAGAGGTGGAGTAGAATCTGAGCTAACAGCCATGTTAGAGTTTTTGAGAGTCTTCAACGTTTACCCGTCACTCATATGTGCACACAGTCACACCCGGAGGGGCAGCACGGCAACATCTCACACCTGCTTAAACCATGGACAAATTTCAGCTAAAGGACAAGTTCAATGTTATGCATGACGTCTATCACGTACACGCTGAATCGTCTCACCAAGTGATGTTTGTGGCCATTTTGTGGATTGAGAGCAACAACATCAGGTTCATTCTTTATAGGCTGGTGAGGAAAAGGTGATAATTGTATGCAGAAAAAACACAACTATGTTGTAAAAACGGAGAAGGCAGATTGTATTGAACGCACTAAAACACAACATGAATATCTAACAGCATTACCATGAGTTATTGTAATGTACGAAGAGATTCATGAGGACACAGGGTCGCTTGTGGACACACAGCGACTAGTGCTGATTGAAGCTATGACCTTTCAGTTTTGGGATGGACCCTCCAGCTACACTGGGGACGGAGAACAACAGGACAAAGACAGGCCTCTCGCTCTTGTCCGTTATCTGAGCGGCAGAGCAGCCTGGAAGGAACCATGGGAAAGAGCCAGGAAAAAGGTGGGACTATTGTCCAAGCATCCTGCGGGCCAGACTGGCGCTCATTGTTTGACCGGAGGTCCCGTTTCTTCATATGGTTTTCTGGGAACATCCTCTAAGCGCGTTGCACTTCTGACATAAGACGACAAAATTCATAAGTGAAAAAAAAGAAGAAGAAGACGCAGAAAAGTGGAATTCAGTTCTTCAGTGTCAGCAAAACATGAACCACAATATCTTCCTGCTGACATTTCTGAGAGAAATATCCTTTACTTTATTTAAAACGATATTAATCAGAGGTCTTTGTGTAAAAAATTGCCCTATAACAATCAGCATATGCTATTTAGTGAAGGTGCATAACCATCCATTATTTATACACAAAAAAAAGTGCTCACTGTAATTATTGCAGTGTGTAAAAATACCTTTCCCATTGGAGTGGCTGCATTATACGCATCATATCTTCGGGGGGCAAAAATATTTGCATACTTAAGTCTGATATAAACGGAAACCATAACTTTGGAAATTTTGTATATTCTATGCTTGAAACATTTAAGTGGAAGACTTAGAGTACAATATTCGCTCACATCTGATGACAGAGACCATGCATGCAAACGTTTTCAATTTGAAACAAATGCCTCAGATTATGTTAAAGATCTCATTACTAACGACTATTCTCAGATGCTACCCCGATACACACTGCAATAACTTTGTAGTTAGGCACAGAAGACACAACACTACAGTGTGCGTGGAACATATAAATTTCCCCTGTTGGGATGTAACACGGGTAAGCCGAGAATTAAATGAGGTGACGGGGAGAAAGGAGGAAAAGAAATAGAGTTGGTTCCCTCTCCTTCAAAATGTCACATTTGTGTTTAATTTCAAAGAAAAATTGGAGGGCATACTTTCTCACTGATTGAAAACTCTGATGATAGACAAACCCAAAAATAGACTCTTGTTGGACTAATGACTGGGACATGTGTGATAGACCATAGATTCAACACACGTTTTCCATTGATTTTCCCGTAAGTATGTGCTAGAGAATTAGAACTCGTTTCATGTAGAAATGCTGACAGCTGTTTGTTGGACAAAACTGCGTTGGGTCCTTTATTTAGTGGTGGATAAATAACGTTGATGTGTAGATCAATAAGGTCTGACAAAACGTTTGTTTGGGAGTGAGAGACGATTTGAGGGGAGCACATCTGTTGGGTTGGGCGGACCTCCCCATTAAGGCACCAGATGCATGACTGGAATAAGTAACCCTGGAGACAATGATTACCCAGATTGACCAAGTATTCCCAAAAAAGAAAATACGGCTATCATATAGGCCTACTTGCATTGTCATGACTATCTGAATACTCTATTGCTATTGCCTCTACTACTGTTGCCACTGAGCCTCTCTTGGGCTCTACTAATTCAAAGTCTGAGTTCAGTGACGAACTTGGCAATAAAGATGATTCGACAATGAAACAAGTTGAGTTAGTTTTGCAACTTAGCAAACAACAAACCATTGGCAGCAGTGGATTTGTCTTGAAGTCATTTCTCCAAAATTATCTATTCCACCACAGTACGATTATTGTGATTGTTAATAATGCTCACATTGGATACAAAATCCTCCTGAATCCTGAAAAAAATTACAGAAGCATATTGGTGCAACACAACTGTATCATGTCTTGGAAGGACAAAGTCCCCGTATTGATCAAGAAGTCTCGATTCAATGCGTATTAGGCCTTAGAATTATTTTTCATAGTGTACCTGAGATGTGTTTTTGATGTTCCTTCTTTGCAACATGACTCATCTTATTCCCTCTTCTCAATGTTTTTCCATATCACCTTGAACTCCCCCCTTTTCATGCCAATCTGACACATGCTGTTGCTTGTGGAGAGAACAGATCCACTTTGTCCACGACAGAAACAAGGGACGTTGCCAATAATGGACATTCCAGTCCCACCAGTCCCACAGCAGTGCCAATGACTCAGGTCTGTGCAACCATTAGAATAATGAGAATCATAATAACTACACGCAACAGACACAAGAGTCCAATAAATGACCTGTCAATCACTGTTACTGACTGCATGTCAATCGTCCGAAAACAATGTGGCCATCGGACGCAGCGTCATCGGTCGTGCGATGGCGTCTAAATAAAGTCCGTTGGGGCTGTAATTACAACAGCAACCTGGATGTGCTTCTGTTTTCTTCCTGTTTCTCATATTCTCTGTGTTGTAGTTTTACTTACAGTGTTGTGCTGTGTCCTTACGCTCTTCTGTGAATATTAATGCCCTCTATGCTAATGGCCTTACACTGGCTGAGGTCGACAAAGCTCCTCCTCTGAATGTTAATCTGCTGCCTCATTAGCATGCGCTTAAGTGTCAAATTCCCCCACAAATCATTGCAGCTGCCTCTGTGCCTCATAGGCGGCTGGCCCCCCCTGCCACCCCGAGCGACAGCGCAGAAACACTGTGGTCACACCGTACGTATGGCATCAAATCCAAATCAAAGCCTGTTTAGACTGCTGGGTCACAATGGGTTCATGCTGTGTAAAATGGCGGTAATGGAACGGCGGTCAGGTCGATGCGCAAGTCCCGCCAACCAGGTAATAAGTATGAATGGAGCAAGAAATAATATGAGGAAGGGAGCAGAGCACCTCGTCGCACCGATTGAGATATGGACGACAGTTGTCAGTTCAGGGGCAAACCCCGAATCAATATGAACACCAAATTTCCAGTTATTTTCAAGATGTTGCCCACCTTGTGTTCAGGTGCACGTGCGAGGTGGCAGCAGGTGCTATGTGGTGGTCTGATGTAAACAAGTTGGGCCTCATGATTATGATGAAAAGGGAATGTCATTGGCATGAAGCACCGCCTGTGTTTGGAAATAGCACCAACGGATTTAATAACAGACATTATGGATGTATTATGGACATAATTGCTCCATTTTCACATGCACCATTAAATAACACTATTTTCACATGATTGCATGCATACTTTGGAGCTAAAATAACCAACATGAGGCCAAACAATTGGCTTATCAATAAACAGATACAATAATCATGATAACAGCACTGTCATTTGGGACTGATCTGTCTTACATGGGCAGGTGTACAGTAAAATCATCAGTAATTAAGATACTGTGATATCCTTGAATTTCTTGTTCCGCACTGTGAGTATATAATATACTGTACTTTTGAGCATATACTATATATAGTATATATATATATGTATACTAGTCAAAGTTTGTTTCTTTTCTCAGAGAGATGCAAAGAGCCTCAAACCTCAAAACAGAGCCATTCCAATATTTCATATCAGGATATTCCCCCCATACCTCAGACAAAGATTCCAGATTCTTGTTTTTGTTTGCGCAATTTAATGATCGTACGTTGGCTTCGGCAACTACATCAAGCCGGCATGCTTTGATTGAAAATACATTTGTCATCAGCTCGCTTCCCGCATTAGTTTGCCAAAACAGCAAAACATAAGCGCGGAAATGATGCAACGTATCCATACACTGATGCATGGTGGGGAAATTTCTACATTTGGTTGGTCACGTCTCACTTGAAACTACTTCTAACAAAGTCACTACAGAAAATGGTTACAGACAGACGGAAGTTAAAATGGAGCAGTGGCCAACATGTGTTAATTTCAACGGACTGGTCATCCGGTACTACTGAGACTGTTTGGTGGAGACCAATTCAGTCTTTTATATGTTCTCACTGTGCAACCATTTTCTTTGCAAACACTGTATCCTTAATATGATCATCAGCAGGAGATTAATATCCTGGATATTGAAGCTCTCAAACATGTTTACTGTCAGTGCTGTTCTGTGCGCACAGCTTAATGCAAATCTGAATTTGTTTTGTTTTTATACAGGACTGGGGAAAACAGGAAACAGATGTATAGTTGAGGTGAGCTGAAAACAGCAAAAATGTAAATTACAAAACAGGGTAGGGTATTCAGCCGGATGCATCCTACATCACTGTAAACTGCATAATGGCACAAAAGCACCAGAGAGTGGTTGTTTCCTGCTTTTCGCCCCGGCTTTTAAATGATTTGATAGATGATAATTGGTGAGGTGTCATGACAGCCAGCCAGCCATCCCAAACACTCATTCATTCTGATGCAGTAACATCTCCAGCACGATGCCTAGTTAGAGGAATCGGAATCGGAAAAGAACCAATTTCTCTTTAATTTCACCGACGCGACACGTCCCCTAAGGAAAGACTGCGTCCAGGCCGCAGACGTCACCGGAGACATCCAGCTCCACGTGGTCGGCCCCTCAGCGGTGCAGTTGCCGCCTCGTCACAACAAACACGGTGCTCATGAGAGGAGACAACAACAGAACTTTGTTGTTAAGCTTCACATGAGACACTTTGTCTAGAACCTGCCTCAGAAGAAGGAAATGGAAATGAGTGTGTCACTCCGATGGGCCTCTGACCATGATGACAACAATGACATCTGTCTGAGCATCTATTCCAACTTTAAACTCATCTTGACCAAGATCGAGAGAATAAAGCATATTTAATTGCACAGTCGTCTCAAACTAAACATAATTTGCCACATCTCAGCGAAGGAGGGAGGAATGAAAAACAAACGAGTGAAGCGAATTTCACCATTCAATCAACACGCTTACCGCAGATTTTACTTAGCAACAGGTAAACAAATGAAGTCCATCTATTTCATGAGACGGCTTCACTTCAGACAAAAATAGAGCAAACCATGTCGTCTACTGATTTCTGAGTGAAAGTAGGGATGTTTTTTTACGCCTCACACAAGATGGGTTTGTTTAATTTGATAGCTACAGATTTGCACATTAACAACAAAAATGACTGAATAATTTTGTTTAAAGCCACTATGGCCACCTATGTGGCTCATCTGGAAAACAACTATTGACAATATCTGAGGCATTTAATCATCTTAATTCAACACTACCAAGAAAAGTAATAGGATAACATATAAAATGAACCCGTCATGAAAGGCTGACATGCATTTTTCCGTACAGCATTTTGTTCTTGATGAGATTTAAGTAATGTTTAATATTGATGAACATCAATATCAGTTTCTGGCAGAGACGGAGAGATGCAGTTTCACGGACGCATGGATCGCACTTTGTATACAGCCTCCTTGCTCTTATATGTATGCAAGTGTGTGCACGTGCAGACATGCGCGCGTGTGATTGCACTCCACGTCTGGGTGTGTGTAGCGGGAGTTGAGGTCCACTGGGGCTCGGACCACTCTGAATGAATAATGCATCAGACTGGGCCATTGCATCTCAGCAACATTGCCCTGGTCTCCTTAAAGTTGCAACTCCTCTTTCATGAAGTCCGCATCTGCCAGGTGCTGCAATAACTTTGGCAAAGTCAGGTTGGACCTCAAGAGATTGTTGGGGGTTCTTACATATCCACAAATATGAAGCATTCTCTTCAAGAAGTCCATGAAAAGGAAGCTTTTGTTTCTAGATAATACACAAGAACGGATAACGTGATCAAAGGGTAAATAAAATGATCATTTCCTCTCCCAGGCTCACACGTCACACGTTTTGAAATTGACGATTTTATCCACACATTGGTGGTTTGTGGGGCAGATGCTGAAACAGATGCTTGCACCAAATCCCACTGGGATCGTCAAAGGTTGAGTTTGAATGACACTGTCTATGACACACACACACTTGGCAATTAGCTGAAGTGTCCTGTCTCAATACAAACCACGGACAAAAAAACTAACATTAACACAAAGCTCCATGTATGAATAATTCCACATTATTCATAAAGTAAACGGGTACACTTTTCATAGCTTAATGGAATTGAGGGATGTGATATCAGTTTTGTTGACACCTGAGTCTCGTTGCCATGTGCTTATTGGACAACTTCAATGTATGTGAATGAAGATAACATAGAAACTGACCAAACACAAATGAAAGGGCGACTTTTTTGTCCTTCTATGTACTTTGAATAATCTTTTCCAAGTCCCTCGTGGTCTCAAGTTCTATTATACCAGGGGTGTTTATCTGTGTTCAGCACGACGCCAAACTACATGGAGAAGTCCTTCTTCAAACTCTCGATTGTGCGATTGCAAACGACGTTTTCTCTGGACCAACGCAGTTCCAACCGGACCCTGAATCTCAAAGTAAACTATGAGGAGCAATCAAGCTGTGACACCGTCGCCTTGATGCGAGAGATACAGAGAGGAGTTGATTTGCCCTTAAATGATCTCAGCTTGTTCTTTCTCCGGCAAAAGCTGATCTGAGAAGTGATCGCGGCACCTCCTCGCAGCGCCCGTTCACTTCCACTTCTGGAATGTTTGGCACTCCAGCATCACATCTGTATCTCCTCACTAAGAACCGTTCGGCCCGACCGACTCTACTCTCTCTCTCTCTCTCGTCGGTCCAAACATGTGCACACCTTCCCTCTGCTCCGGACCCTCAAAGAGACTCTTCCTCTACCCGTCCGCTCCTGGAGCCGGTACCTCAACCTAAGCGGGACCGTGCACGGATCCATCACCTCCCTCCCTCCTCCTCTTCCTTCTCCTTCTCCCCCTCCTCCTCCTCCTTCTCCTCCTGCTCCTCCTCCGACCCCTCCGGTCTGCTCACCTCTGTGCGCGCCTGCAGCCGCTTGTTCATCTCGTAGATCCGATACTCGGGCTGGACCATGTAGGGCGAGTGTCTCCTGTAGAAGGGTCCGAACGGGGACGAGTAGAACGGGTCGTGGGTCGGGTTGGACATGGTGGCTCCTGGCGAGGCGCACGGCGCGATTTCAACATCCAGCGGGCACAGCAGCGCACATGGGGGAGCGCGATGCTCTCCGAGAGCCGCGGTGGGGAGCAGGCGCTGTTGAGGCTGAGCCGCACTCTGCAAGTTGGCCTGCCTTGTCCGCTGCTATAGCGTGGCGGTGGTTGGAGGAGGAGGAGGAGGAAGAGGATGAAGAGCGGAGGAGGGGGAAGAGGAAGAGGAGGGCGGGAGGGGGAGGGAGGAATG
>OMPJ01035068.1:6284-22010 GCA_900312935.1 Carapus acus | reverse complement strand
AAAGAAAAGAAAAGAGAAGAAAGAAGAGGGGAGTGGAGGGGACGAGAGAACAGAGCAGAGGAGAGGAGAGAGTGAGAGAAGAGACGAGAGGAAAAGATAAAGAGAGGAAAGGAGAGAGGAGGAGAGGAGAGGGGAGGAAAAGAAAAGAAAAGAGGGGAGAGGGAGGGAGAGGACAGAGGACAGAGGAGAGGAAAAGAGAGGAGACAGTAACAGAAGAGAGCAAAAGAGGAGAGGGGAAAGGAGAGAAGAGAAGAGAAGAGAAGAGAGGACAAGAGGAGAGAAGAGAGGAGAAGAGAAGAGAAGAGATTTGATAAACTTATACAGGATGACAGAGGCAGTAAGTAACAGACAGGAGAAGGTCGAAGAAAGTACATGAAAATACATATGAAAAGAAAGAAAGAAAGAAATATAAATATATAGATATCAGAGATGGAGGAAGGTCAGAGGTCACTTATTTAGACAGATTCGACTCTTCATTGTGCAGAGAGGGGAGGAGTGAGGAAGAGGAGCGAGAGGACTGAAGACACGGCAGGGTGACTGGAGGTGAGGGAGGATTTCAGATGAAAGAGGAGCGAAGTGTTTGACGACTCAGCGGGACACCGTCAGCGGAGACGCGCGTGGCAGAGCCGAGCGCGGTGACAGACGCCGCCGACGGATCAGATGGCAGAAACAAAAGGTAATGGAGAGGGCAAAGCCTCGCCACAAAGACGCACGGAGGATGTTCGCCAAATCTGGCCGACGGGACGTTTCTTTTCTGTCGAGCCGGAACAAAAGAGCCCAATCTTCAAACTCCAGACTCGCTCAGGCGTGTCACGAATATCCCGAAGCTCTGAGAGGGGGCGGCGTGATGTGTTCGAGTGCCGCGTTCGCCGCAGAGTTGTGATTGATGAGCACGTGGAAGTGCCTCCTCATGTTTCTGTGGATGGAGTCGGTGCCTGAATGCAACACGAGGAGGTATTAATGTAACTAAATGTGAAATGGAATTACTCATGTAGAAATATCTAATATCTGACAAACATTTTTACATATTCAACTTCCAAATATCCCATTTACATACAGTAGATATAAAACTATGTCAGATCTTTGCTATCATTATATTGCAGATCCTTGTATCTTATCGGGAAAATAAACCTTTTTTAATCAACAATCATCAGTGAACACTGTGGTTCCCAAACTTTTATTTTCATATTTTTTTGAATAAATTTAATTATCATTTATGAGCTTTATGTAAAGATGTTTTCTTTCTAAAATATGTATATATCACTTTGCATTTCAATTTCACAGTTTTTGTTGTTTGTTGTGCTGAATAATAGCCGTAAAATAAATCAGGAGATCCTTTAACGCTCGCCCTGTAGTTCCATGGCGCCCCCGTAGAGGGCGTGCCACCCAGTTTGGGAACCGCAGGGTTAACAATCAATCAAGAAGTCAACAACCTGGTTCCCTCACTTGGTCTGCATTGCTGTTTCTTGACAAACAGACATTTCATCAAGTGTGTATCTGGTCAGGGCTCAGCTGTCGTCACTTTAGCAGTAACATGATTCACGTGCATTTTGGGAGATGTAGTTTGTGGGTCAATGCAAGTTTAAATGAAGGAGACTAACACTGAAACAGTCATTCAAGCACTGGTGGGTCAGATAAAATGATGGAGTGGGCCGCATCTGGCCCGCGGGCCTTGAGTTTGACACCTGTGGACTTGTCTTTGTTTGGATTTGGGTCTGGACATGTTAACCTTCATCACGTCCTGTTTCACGACGTCCCTGTTTAGAACAGCCTGCACTATTTTGTGGTTTTCGTATAAAAAGTAGAGGAAAAACTGATGCTGATGACGAAGAAAGATGAAGGACGCCCGAGAGTTCCCCGCTTGTGAAAAGAGGGTCGGCACTCTGGGCTCTGGCGGCGCCCTTTTTCCTCCACTCCGCCGGGGCGTCTTTGAACTTTCCTCTCATCTGGCCGTCCCTCCCTCCCTCTCTCAGCCTCTCCACCTGTGCGTCCCGTTGCGATGGAGCACCTGGCAGCCTTCATCAGCGAAGCCTCGCGTTCTCCGGAAACGTCTGGCGCCGCCTCTCGTCGGCGGCCTTCTACCCGCAGCCTCTCCAACCACCACACACTCACTCCATCTCTCTTTTCTGAACACACTCTTGCTGTATCACCGTTACCCATCAAGGTGCATACTGGCAAAAGAAACTATGCTGCACGAATCTAGTTGTAGAAAAACAACCATTGTGTTCCCTACTGTTCCCTGCATGAGGAAAGGCCACTGACACCGCTACTCAAAAATGGAACAAGGTTTAACGATGTAAACATCTCAAATAATGTAATACTACTGATGCCTCTTGCACAGTGAGTGCTATGGGATAACATTGAGCAGATATAGTTTTAACTCTTGGATGCACAACCCACCAATATCTACACTCTTACACAAGTGGGAACATTTTTTAATCCACTTAGAATTCTAACAAATATTGGGAATTATCTCAAAATGAATGAAAATGTAAATAGAGAAAAATATTGCCTCATATCACAAATGTGTTTATTGAGGAAAATCTGGAATATGAATATGTTACAATTTTTCTTTTTGAAGATTTCGAAGGATAACAACCCCTGGGGGCATTTTTTGACCTCAATTAAAATTCTAAAAAAAAAATATTGGGAATTTTTTGCAAAATGATGAAAATGTAAATAAAGAAAAATATTGGTTCATTTTACAAGCATGTTGAATCAGGAATATCTAGAATATGAATGAGTAAGAATTTTTTCTTATGAAGAAAAACAACCCCTGGGGTCATTTTTGACCTAAATTAAAATTCTCAAAATATTGGGAATTTTCTCAAAACGAATGAAAATGTAAATAAAGAAAAATATTGGTTCATGTTACAAACATGTTAAATCAGGAATATCTGGAATATGAATATGTAAGAAATTTTTCTTATAAAGATTCTGAGGAAAAACAACCCCTTGGGTCATTTTTTGACCTCATATTTGCATCTTAAGTTTAAAAATGCAGTGATTCATTGCAGCTTTAACCAGGATATAATGCTCGTCCACTCTCGCTTCTGCAAGACAAGGGTGGGAACTGAGTGGTGCACGGAGATTGCTGGATGCAGTTTCCATCATCCATCATATTTGGACTTCCTAATCAATTCCGAGTTGCAGGGAACATGATCATGAATATCAAGTGTAAAGGCTGCTTGCGTTTTTTAAAAATTATGTTTGCAAAATCAAAGTAAGTGCGAGGCGGAGAATGAAAGCTGACGGCTGACTGATGCCTCCTCCAATGCGCGCGGGCTGATTTTCATTACGGCCCTGATTGTGAGTTATTACACCCACAAAGGAAGCAGGGCTACGCTTTCACCTGCATCTGAGGATTTGTCTGCGGGACGTCTTCACGAGTAAAAGATGAAATCTGATTTGAATCCGTGATGGCTTTGGTTATTTTGCCCCTTTTGTTAGGCCTGTAAGACGAGGTTTTTGCCTGTTTCCCTCAATCTGGGACCCTGGAGATGAAATGTGAGCATGAGCGGAAGTCAACCGTATGTTGGCAGATAGAGGTAATCATGGGATTGGAAATGTGATAAACCAGAGGTTATGATAAACCAGAGGTTTGATTCTTTGTTGAGATTCTTTGCCCCCCTACCCCTCGTCCTAACCTTTAAGCCAAGAAAAGATTCCCAGTTTAATTGCATTTCCCTCCAAAAAAGATGCGCCACACTCCAAGGGACTAATCAATAACATTGAATCAGCACTAAATCTGAGAAACATTGTCGGGCTTTCGACAGACGTAGCATCAACTGCGCTTAACACCGCAGAAATCACTCGTCTCCCTCTGACCGCGGTGCCGGAAGGAGAGCTCCAGAGAAATTCTCCATTACCGAGACCGCGGCGCTGCAAATGGACCCCTGATGGCTCCTCGCGCGACAAATATCAGGTTCTGAACGCCACAATAAGAGCTCAAGCTATTTTTGAGATTTCCTGGCAGATCGTTGTACCACTACTGTCTGATTCTACGAGGTGTTGCTGTGTAACACCTCCTTGAATCACAAACACCCCACACGGGTACCTGTCACATTCTACTTCACTTTCAAAATAAAGATTTCATGGGGGCAAAATGTCACAGAGAAGCAGGTTCTGTGACAAAGGTGGGCAGGAGGGTGTGCCAGGTATGAGAGGAGGAGAATTTGGAGAGGATGTTCAACACGATGGGTGTTGGGCTGCGGGGGTAGAAGCAAAATGTGTCTCGAAACAAAATTAAAAACAAACAAAAAAAAAATACACAAGGGTACATTTGCATATATACCCACTGGCAACAGGTTTGAGTGAGAATGCAAAGCAGACCACTTCAGGGTCAACGACTGGAGTTTGATTTTAAGAGGAAGAGATGAGTCACATCTCGTTTGCTTCGCTTGCGTCTGGCTCATGAAAACTGTAGTCGGGTCCGTCTATGATGCGCAAATGAATTTTAATGCTTTGCTGACAGACCACATTAAAGGCTCAATCCAGCCGAGGGTTTGAAAATGGACGTACGTGATGAGTGTGTGTCTGTGTGTGTGCGGTCAGCGATAACCAGGTGCCCGCAAACTGCCTGTGCCAACAGATTGGAGCGGGGATGTCAGCTTTCATGTGTGTTCGAGATAGGCAGTTGTAAGCACACACACACACATATACACACACACGCTTCGAGTGTGAATAATGACGGGGTATGCGCGCTGATCAGAGGGAAAAAATGGCCGCTCTTCGTTGCCAAGGCGAGTATGACCGATGCTGACAAATTGAGGGTGAAGAGGAGAGCTGAGGAGACAACATCCTCCTCCCCCTAATCCTCCAGAACGATACAAACATTTTTAATGATCCAAACGCTGTTGTTTCCCACTCAGCATCTCCACTGTCTGCTCCAGTGAGCTCCTCTGAAACTTCAGCATTGATCCTTGTGAAGTTGGCTGATTCTTTGACGTCTCCGGCAATTGGGCGGCATCGTGTTCGGTGTCTGCGCTCCGATAACTTCGGAGCAGAGCAGACGCTCCAAACTCCGTGTCTGACGGCAATCAGTTTGGTCCAAAAAGGGGAGATGATTCCCATTTGTGAAGATCTCTGGCTTCTTTACGCTGCTCGATGAAGACCCGCGTCTCCTTCAGCGAGGCAGGAGACTGGGCAACTGTAACTTTCTGATCTGTGGCCGATGAAAATTTAACGACTGGTGGGTTAAGAGGGCCAAAAAATGTATTTAAAAAAAGGGTGGAAAAACCTCAGAAAATATTCACAAGGATTACACTGAACAAAGACGGTAAAATTGTTAATGAAAACCAGGATTATGCCTGATGCGTGTGCATCTTTCAAGGCGAGAGGAGGGAGCCGAAATTAGTAAAAACTGATCCAGCCAAAGGAAAGAGAAGAGAGGACGGGAGATCCTCTCTGGGTGAGGGAGGAGCCACTACCCAAGGCGAAGGAGTTTAAGTAAATAAATGTTAATGCCACAGACCAAGTGGGTCTTCACAAACGAATGTCCATGTATGTCCCTGTCCTCTCATACAGGTGAAAGGACAGGGATGGTGAGACCAAGTGAGATCAGTCAAATCAAAAAGGTGAGACCACTGGCCCGAGCAGTGGAAATACAAGTAGGAGCGTCCAACTTCGCTTTGAGGTGAGGAGACAGGACATTGTGGTGGACGCGTGGGGGACATTGTCTGGTAAAGTGGCAGGAAAAAAATGCAGCGGTGAATGGATGGAAGAGGACAAACGGAGGTAACGATTCCATGGACGGTTATAGAATGAGGGTGATGAAAGATGAGGGATCACTACTGAACAGGATTTGGAAGAAAGGGGCTGAAAAGGAAGAACGTTCGCGCACATTGTGCACTCCGGTGATGCGGAGAGGAAGAAGACGAGAGTAGACTTTGTCTAGCGCAGCCATTTGGGTGTAAAATCTCCTTTTATGAGGATGTTGTCTGGGGTCCACGCCGTCTCCACCTTCACGCCTTTGTTTCCTTGTTGATGCGGCGACGGTACCAGGGTAACAAATAAGCAATTTCCCCCTCAGATACAGCCTGAGCACAGCTGCAAGGATTTTATGAGCAAAAAAAAAACAAAAAAAACATGTAAAACCGACAGATTTCCGGAAGGAGCTGGCGAGGAAATGAGCTTGGGCCTCCTAACTTCATGATTATTTGATGTTTATGAGATTCAAGGTCTGTTTCATTCTCCGAAGGAACAGTTGTTTTTCACTTTTGGTGCGCAGAACCTCAGCAACTCCGTAGATGTGCGGCGGTGTTCGGCGAGGTTTGGAATTAAGACGACACGATCGTGTGTCTGTGGGAGCGCGTCACAACGCTGGACTGCGGGAAATGTCTGCTACATTATGGGCCCAAAATATACCGTGGAACACGCACAGCCTGGAGAAGACGCTGCGTAACAGGAGGATGCACAGACACGCTCGTCCAACTACTTTCTCTTCAGAGCCTTGGCTGCATATCTATCGAATATTTATAAGCCACAACGTTATTAGCCTCTTCACGGGGCGGCACGAAGAAGAAAAAGTGTTGTATTGGTTTATTGAGTGCAGCTGCCTTCCAAATGGCAAGCGAACCTCTTTAGTCGGAGAGGGGGCGTGGCCTCAGAGGTGGTGTAGCTGTGTGGGAGCTAAAAGACTGTCTGTTGGATCCCGGGCCGGCTGATGTAGCGATTGTTGCCTTGCTGAGCAGGTCACCGCTCCTCTGATTGTAAAGACGGGTCAGACGCGGAGAGGTTTTGGAAAGTGCCAAGCTACAAACAAGTTCTCCAGAGTGCGGGGAAGGCGTTGCCTTGGTTACGCTCCCGATGGTGAGAAAACCTCTCAGGTGTATTTGGCTGATTCGGCCCAGATGCTCCTGTGCCTGCAGTGCTCACAAATAAGCAAAATAACAGGTCTTGGGTAGGTAGCACTCCTGGTTTCGGACTAAGTGCCCCCCAAGACCTTCTTTTGAGGACACCATGGGCAGGCTGGAAAGTCCCAAACCTGCAAGGATCCAAAGGTCACGACTTGCAGACACGAGCACTGGTTTGTGACGCGGCCCTTCGCTGCCTTCGCCTCTTAACCGACTGCTTCTGTGGGCAAAGTCTGGGAGCGAGGAAAGCTCCACATTTTGCTTCGACCTAGAAGTAGATCAGAGGCACGGTCGACCAAAGACTTCACGGCTCCAGAGCAGGATGTCGGCCTGAGCGTGGGCTTCACTCCTCCACCTCACGCTTTGCAAACAGGACATAGAAATGTTTTGGTAAGTCCGACGTAGCTTGAGGCAAAATCAGAATTACTTATACCCGAAGGGTGAGTCCAGCGTGGGCTGGAAAGAAATGCTGTGGTTCTGTTCTCATTCAATTTTTCTGTTTTGCCAACCTACGAGCTTGGTTTTTTGAAGAAGATCGACTCTGAGTGTCTTGGGGGTTGTGTTCCCCTGCGCGTATGACACGATTAATGACACAAGAATGCGTAACGTCGCAAAGTCTGAGGCGTCTGGGATCCGTACTTTGAATTCTCTACACGAAGCAACGAAAAAAGAAGGTGAGAGATATAAAACCTGACCCACTTTCACGCCTCACTACACCTGGCAGGCTTGCACGTCGTGATCTCTGAGCGTCATAAATGTTGCCGGATGCCAAGGTTCTCCTTTCGACAGCCAAAGATAAGGGTTTTATTTACACGGAGCTAAAGACAGACTTAAGGCTGAAGCTGAATTCATCTGCTGTCGAGGAAAAACGCTTTGCGGAACAGCCGCCGTGGATCCGCTGCCAACGGGGGCTCGGGGTTATGTGCGCGAAAATACGTTCTGAAGAGAAGAGCAGTCTGCTCTCGTCGACGGGTGCCATGGCTCAGAATGTGCCCCTCAGCAAGGCACTGACCTCCAAACTACCCCTTTACCAAACCCCTTCAACCCTTTGATGCACATGTGGGGTCGAAAATGACCCCAGGAGTTGTTATGCTTCGAAATCTTTACAAAGAAAAATTTTAATATATTCATATTCAAGGTACTCCTCATTAAACATGTTTGTGACATGAGGCAATATTTTTCTTAATTTATATTTTCATTCATTTTGAGAAAATTCTCAATATTTTGAGAATTTTGATTGGGGTTAAGAATGACCCCAATCGTGGGAGAGTGAAAGGTACTGGTAGGTTGTGCAAAGGGGGAAAGCAGCCATTGCCTTCCAGATAAATAAAAAGAGTCAAACTAAAGAGAAGGACAGACAGGTGGACACACTGACCGATGAAAGACGTCTCTCCCAGGTAGCCTCTGCGCCGCAGCATCACCTCCAGGAATTTGTCCTCCTCGTCCACCACGTAGTACTCCTTCTCCATGGAGATCCAGGCCCAGTCCAGACGGAACTGCTGTCCTTTCAGCTTGTTCCCACCTGGACCAAACACAGAGGGACACAGACAGTGAGGTTAAAGAGAGGTAAAGGTGAGGGTGGACAGGCGGAAAATTAGCTAGTAGCTCAGAGCTCTGTGCCGGAGTTTCTGCAAAAAACAAACACCGCGTTAGCAAAGTTGGACCTCCGCGTGCAGCTCTGGGGCTCTAATGTCTGGCTGAGCTCCCGAAATCTCCGAACTTAAAAATTAAACTCATGAATTTGAGGGAATATAAAGACAAGCCCATACACGCAAAAATCCTTCACATCGATTCAGTTTATGCACTCAACTCGCTCCGGACTCTTACCCGCAATTGGATTTTCTGCCGACTCGGCTGTAATTGGCTTTAATATCGAAAGCATGGAGCGATTACTCTCGAAAAAATGAGCCGTGACAAAACAAAACAACAAACAATTTCTACTCCCGTCGACAACAGATCGACGTGCTTAGGTTCATTAAATGTTGTTTTTTGTTTGTTTGTTTTTGGGGGGCCGTTTAGCCTTTTATAGCAAATTAACGGCAGCTGCAGTGAATGACTGAATTTGCTGCTGCTTAATTAATCTTGCGCTGCTGTTTTATATCTTTAACATCTCTGCGGAGGTATACAAAGTGTGCATTGGCGGCATCTGTGTTTATCCCAGTGATTTAACTACTGATCCTGGCCGCGCGAAAACGGGACGGAGGCAACTTGAGGGAGGGGAAGTCTGCGGCAACCCCAGGGTGCTGCGTCGTAAAGCCGTAATGGAGAAAAACTGCTTTCATTATTTCGGTTCTGAGCCCAGAAGAAACACCAAGTTAGATATTTTAAGGGGAAAAAAAGAAGAAAAAACAAAACTTAGTTTAGCAAATTTTCATTTTGCGTCTTCCTCCTATCATCATCACCATCATCATCGCCACGTGCGCACTAGCGGGGGTTTGTAGCCTCGTTAAGCTAGCGTTTGCACGGGGAAATGGCTGCTGTGTTGCGGGGGAGGAAGCCGGCCAGCACGCTTTGTGTGACCAAACTGCTCACAAAACCTACGGAGGAAACAGACGCAGACACAAGCGGAGGAAAACGCAGTAAAATGACGAAGAAGGAGGAAGAGGAGGAGGAGGAGGAGGTGTTTGTTCCAGCTTTGTTACGATGAAGAATGCCTGTCTAAGCATGGGAACTAAATGTCTCTGCCTCAGCGTGTGTGTGTGTGTGCTAAAGAGTGGGTAGAAGCTGGGCAAGTGTGTGTGTGTGTGTCAGCCATGCATGGGATCATTTCAAAGCCGCTCCTCTCGTTTTCTCTCTCAAATCCTTTCTCCCAGCAGGTGCGGCGACCGTGAAGTTCTCGCTTCGTATTCGCCCATCGTCACCTGGCGTCGACTCCGTGGCCGAGGTCAGCGGCTGCTGCCGGGGAGGCCCTAACGAGGGGCCAGGGAGGCGGCGGCGGGAATGTGAAATAATATGAAATATTCAGCCATCGATCCGCCGGCGCCAGAGCCAAAACTGAGCTGACGAGCAGGCCAATATCGGTACTTTCGGGTTATCGATGTTCGCCGCAGTGCTGAGTGTGCATTTCATAAGGTGGGGGGTGAGAATCCATCACACACACACACACTCAAACACACACACACTCTCGTATTAAGATGCGCCACTAATATGGAGAATCTTTTCACTTTTTTTGGACCTCTAATTGTGATGAACATTATTGCGCTTTCAGTCTAAGTGTCTGATCGTTTAGGCTGATTTGTCCCGGCGCCGTAATATAATTATTTCAGTTTCTTTCAAATCTGCGTGTTTTAAATCTCAGACTGTTTCAAGACATTAAGACGTTAAGATTTTTGGGCGGTAAAATATTTTTCTTTGTACTCATCATTCATGGACACGTTCTGTCTCTGCTCTTAATGACTTTTTATTCTTTTTTTTTTCTTTCTCGCTGGCAAGTGCCGAACAAATGTAATGTTCTCCGAAGAAAAGTTTGGATCTCTCATGTAGAGATCAGAATATCACCATGGACTTTTTTTAGTAGGTTTTATTCTCTCTCTCTCTCTCTCTTTTTTTTTTTTACAACAGCAAGGAACATCTGGAAAATAATGGGTGACGAGACGATAATGTGTGATATTGTTGACTGCCTCGTTCCTACACACGCACACACACACACACACACACACGTGCACACACTCACACTCACACACACGCACACACACACACTCACACTCACACATGCACATGCCTGCGCATTATCTGCAGTCTTTACTTTGGTCCCCACTGTCCCTGAGCATGCACACCATTAGCCGGCTGAAATCTCACCTTGTGTGTGTGTGTGTGTGTGTTTGCATGGCTCTAAATTTTTCATACGGCCAAGTGTTGTTGGCGTGTTGGTGGACAAAGGGGACCGGCCTGGCAGGGCATCTCAGAGTCGGACTCCCTCGGCCTTCCGCTGGGATAAAAGCTTCTCGTGTGTGCTGAGCGCAGGAAAACGCCGCCTTCCAATCATCCCCCATCGAGCTCAAATCACTTCGGGGCCACTTGCCAACCAAAAGTCACGCTCACATGCTTTTTAAGAGCGCAATTAGGGAGCGCTGTGCCACCATGGCGAAGCCTCAGGAGGTGAGGCGGCACTTAACACCCAAAGAGAGACTTGCACCCCTTTTCCAAACAGAAAGTGGGGCGGGTGGCAAAACTCCATTGATTGTGATGAGCAGCGGTCCGTCGCCGCCATTTTGTGTCCCAGTCACGGCGACGCTTGGCTAAAACTGATGAGTGAGTCGGAAATGTACGCGTTGGCGGCGGCACTCGATAAACCTGAGAAGCAAAGAGTGTGTGCGGCGTTGCGGCGAGCGATCAATACACTCTTATACATGTATGAGCCCACACAACTGCCGTCCAATCTATGCACAGGGATGTAGACACCACACACACACACACACACACACCCACACATACACACACACTGGGGCTACGCCCATCTGGAGCAAATGGCACATACAGGATCAATTCTTTAAGATAATTGATGACTAATTCAATACTTTACATGTCCTCTATATTCCAGTTTGGCTTTAAAGAGAAAAAAAACACGCCGAAGGAGAGGAGGGGAAAATTGGGATTGTTTTCCTATAACACACTTCTGCCTTTGGGCAAGGCATTGGTGTTCCCCACACCAAGAGATTCCGGTAACTCTCCATTGGGACGGCAACAGAGGCGATAATCATTATCGGAAGCGATCGATAATGTTTCCTGTCTAATCAGGAATGATTACGGAAACCGCCATTTACCTTCATCAGGCCGTTAGCGAAGCAGCGCGAGGTGAGTGGCGGCCAATGATTGCGGGGCTGACCGGCAAACAGCAACAGGCCGCCTCAGCTCTCAATCGCCCACAATCAGACCCTCATTACCTCCTCAGCCGCTCTGAAATCCAGAAGCAGGCCCCCACGGAGAAACATCTACCACCGCCTCGCAGCATCAAACTCTGCCGCGTCAGGCTTTTCCCCTCGACTCTGTTTGCTATTCGTGGCTGTTTTTGTGGTGGAGGTAGAGGTGGTGACGGATTTGCGTCACGCCCAGGGTGGGGTTGCTGGTTCAATAATAGGCTGCTGATTATCAAGATTATCAAGTGCCCTTGAGCAATCCTCTGACCCCTGGAAAGACTGTCCGGACTGATTCTCAAACAATGAGCCGGGGTCTATATACCATATTTTCTGAGACTTATTTTCTATAAGTTGCTCTGGAGTTGCACAAGCCAGAAAAAAATAATAATGAAGAAAACAACAAGTCATACTGGACTATAAGTCGCATTTCTGGGGTAAATCTATCTTGCAAAATCTGGTTCCAAGACCAAACATTACATCTTGAAAAGCAAGTAATAATAGTAACAATAGAACTGAGAAAAACAGGCTGAATAGAGGTTTAGCACACCTACGTGAACATGTCTGGCATGTTAACGCAACAATTATTCATATAGCTAAGACGTAAAAAAGAAGTTAACAAGTTTGCCAAACCCTCCCTCTCTCTCCAAATCACTAAACTCATTGAATTCTGCCTCCTCTGTGTCGCCTCGGAAAAACTCTACCAACTACGGACGTATAACCAAAATGTTGAGATTTCCTCAAGACAGAAGTAGCAGATACTGGCACACAAACCTAGAGTGCCATCGTGCAGTTGTCAGAGTGACAATAACAAACATGTGAAATTAGACATTTTAATAACTTCACATAAAAGTCGAATCCAAGTATAAGTCGCACCCTCGGCCAAACGATTAAAAAAGTGCGACTTATACTCTGGAAAATACTGTAAAAAATCTACATAAAAAGGTAAGTATCTAAGTTACAATTCAGTGTGAGGCAATTCAATGATGACGGGCTTGATAACGTGTGTCGAAGTCAAATTAAGCGCCACCACGTTTTGGTGGAGCTGGAGCTGCACCGTGCTGGTGGTGGAGGAGTCAGCAAATATTTCACCTCCAGCTCCTCGGAACAGATGGAGCGAGGCAGCGGCGTGGCACAAACATAAGTTTGGAAACGTCCAAAATTCAATTTGTACAGCGGCCAGACAGAGAAATCCAAAGTTCTGGCGCTCAGGTCCCCAAGACGCTGATGGATGACGCGTCATGTTTGTGAATGTGTGGAGTTGTTTTGCTTTTGAGGAGCAGTGGGCTCACCAAGGCAACCAAGCAGCAGTTAAAGGTTTGGACATTTTAGCAATTTGGACTCTACACGGAGCCAGACCAGGCAACCTCCCGCCCTCCCTTTTTCACCATGGCAACCTTATTTTCCAGGCTTTGGTATCCGCACCCGACAATCAAACACAAACTCCATCAAACGCAAACTCTCTCTCGCAGTGGCAGACGGCGCGTATGGACACTGGCACGGTAAACGTCTCCGCCGTCGTCCCCTGAGTCCCACAGCAACTGGCAGCCAACAGACCAGAACCTTCTGAAACATCACACACAACAACAACACACACACACACTTGCCCGAGCCCACGCAGCTTCCATCCGACGCGAGTGCCACTCAGCCCGCTGACGGTTGACACAACACCAACTCGCAGTACTTCCTCCTCTTCTAGCGAAGGAACTAATGGACGAGGGGACGATGAGGGCGACGCCATTATCGTCACAGAAATGAGGGAGCGCGGCTTTTAATAATTATTACTACTTAATAAAAAAGTTGAATTCCTCCTCGGCTGGCACAAGCCGTCCCCTAAGACGTCCCCCTCCTCCCCTTGGTGAGGAAAAATGACTAAATGTAAAAATAAATGTCCTGCTCTCGTGCCGTTTACTCGCCGCCCCATCCTTTCGCCGTTCCACCTGCGGTTCCGACTGCTTGCTGCTTTTTTAATGGAATCTGAATTGCCTCTGCGAAGGTCACTTCCATTTTTAGCCGCATTTTTCCGAGTTGTGGCGGACATTTCTGTCTTTGCTTGATATCGAACTACACCTATAATTTAGTAACATTTAATTTTCATAGACTTTCTCAAGACCTGAAGCATCTTAAGGCTCTGAGGAGCGCGTTGCTAAGCAAGGAGCCTGGGGAATGTAGGCTGTTCAATGTCTTGCTCAAGGATACCTCAGCAGAAGTATCCAAACCCGCCATGCTTGGATTGCTAACAGCCAACATGTCCTGGCAGACATGTCGGGCCACACAGCTGTTTATTTAAATCTTAAAGACGTTTTTTTTCTGTGACATCCCCCCTCCGCAGAGCCACATAGCGCCGCTGTGCCGTCTATAAATACAGCAATAAAGCTGCAGCATCTCAACACTTCAATAATTAAAATCCCCACAAAACGGAGATCGAAGAAGTTTCATCTGACAAACTTGCAACGAGCTGTCACGTCTCCACAATGGCGACAGTATTCTGGGGGACGGGAGGAGAATTTGCAAGCGGACCGCGTTCCACAAGCGGGGCGAATGAAATCTATACGAGCCAGAGCGCACACACGCCGCAGGATTACGACTTTCTCCACGAGAGCGTTTTAAACTCTCCTCTTCCCGGCTCCGAGGCCCTTCAAACCCCTGTAGGTAACGCTTGGAATAGCTGAAATGGGCTGATGACCAAATAACGCCACAAATTCATTATTTTACTGCGCGCAATTCTATAAAAGCACGGCGGCGAATACCGGTACTTTGTCACGTCGCCTCTCCCTGGCCACACGAGTGACTGAGTGAAGAGGAGAGAGAAAGTGTGTGTGTGCGTGAGCGCGTGTGTGTGTGTGCGTGCGTAAGAGAAAGAGAGAGAAACACCGGGGGTCTCAAACTCATCTTTTTCTTTCTCTCGCAGGTGCGTGTTCATGCATAAGTTACACCCTCTATCCCTCTCGTTCCGTGTGTGTGTGTGAGAGAGAGAGACAGAGAGAAAGAACACGTATGGGCCCATCCTACAACATTTGCGCTTCGCTCGAGGCAATCATCGCCATCGTGGATGCCTCCTGAGATGAGTTGCCGGCGAGGATTCGTGGCCGTGGGCGAGCGGGAGTGTTTAGAATGCTGCTGGGCTGCGGGGCGAGCTGCCGGCACAGCCGGGACGACCTCTTTTGTTGCGGATTTGCCGCGATTGGGTCTCAGCGTGGCGTACGCGCGAGTCGCTGTCTTTGTTTCCGTTGTTTTGGGTAGTGCTGAAACCTAAATGAAGTTGATACGTCAATCAGACGGACACTACGAGTACAATTAAGGTTGACTTCCAAAGAGTTAGGGTTAGGAATAGGGTTAGGACAGGGGTTGGCAACCCGTGGCTCTGGAGCCACATGTGCCACTATAGCGCCGCCCTAGTGGCTCTCTGGAGCATTTCCAAAAATGTGCGAAAATGGAAAAAGATGGAGGGAAATTTATAATTATAAAAAAATATTTTTAAAAAATCATGTAAATACATTTTTTTGTTTTAATGAGGTTTTTCAGGGAAGAAAAATATAACACAAATATTCTTGATGTTTTTCAATGCTGTAAAAATGTGTATAATAAATATTAAATTCATTAATAGGGCTTAAATAAGGCTTGTAATCATTTTGCAGCGTTGATACAGCAGCCCCGCACGTTGCCATGGTAACCACCAGGTCGCATGGGTGAAGAGAAAAGTTAAGCTGTGATTCTGAAAAGTTTCTGGTGAGTGAAGCATTCAAGGAAAGAAATTCAAAATTGGTCACACATACAGCATTTGAGAGTGAGAGAACGCGCACTCGCGCGTTTGTGTGTGTGTGTGTGTGTGCGCATGCGTTTGCGTGTGTGTGAGTGTGTGCCTCGAGGCAATACAGGAAGTGAACAGCTTCCACTTCCTCCCACCCTGAAGAGATAAAAGCGGTGAATAATGCTGCTGGAGTAAAGCGTCGTTTCCTCTCAGTGTCCCACAGCCGGGGGGCGCTGAGACACCTGAAGCAACCCAAACCCTCCCACGC
>OMPJ01035063.1:0-14997 GCA_900312935.1 Carapus acus | reverse complement strand
GTCGCAACCCCGCCCCTCCCCTACGGGCTCTCTCGCCACCAGTCCCCCCGGAACCTGCTCCCCCGCTTTCAGACCCCAGCAGCACCCGTCCCCGAGACCTCCGCCCGACCCGCCCAAGGTGACCCACGAACAGTTCAAGGCCGCCTTGCAGATGGTGGTAGACAAAGGGGACCCGCGTTCCTACCTGGAGAACTTCGTGAAAATCGGCGAGGGCTCGACGGGAGTGGTGTGCATCGCTACCGAGAAGCACAGCGGAAGACAGGTGGCGGTGAAGATGATGGACCTTCGGCGGCAGCAGAGGAGAGAGCTGCTGTTTAATGAGGTGACCAGTCACTGATAGAGCCTGGGCCACCGTTTATGGCTGGATTAAAAACGAATTCAAGTGGCGTCACGCTCTGTCGGGGTCTCAGGTCTCGATGCTGGAGCGTAATTTGTGGCCTTCACTCACAAGCACAAGCTAAAAGCAGATTCTCATTGATCCGTAGATTATTAGAGAGTGTGAGGACCACCATAAAACCTAAACATACCGCAGTGGTCGGACAATAACAGGAACACCTTGTACAGCGTAGGTGCCATTATTCCACAAGATGAAACCTCGGTGGTGACATCCAGTCCCAGAATCACGCTCCAGAGATACTCAAGTGTACTTTGGGCAAGACTCTGACCCACTACCTGATGAACCCTCATCAGATTTTAACTGATATTGTATTTCAAAGGAACAATCTATGTCAATCCTGCTGCATGTGTGAAATTGCTGAATCCTCAGCTGCTATGACAGTGCAGATCTTTTCAATTTGGATTTTTCTCAGCTCAGTTTTTCCATACGACGCCCTGGCTGCATGTTTACATTCTCTCAGCTGCCCCATGTCAAATGTGCTGATGATTCAGAGAAAAATGCAGCAGGAAAAACTACCTACGAAGGCCGTGAACTCCAATAAATACAATAATCCAGATGGAATACCGTAATACGAGACTATTTTCAACAAGTTAGGTACAAGTAATGGTGCCAAACATCACAAACAATAGCGCCGGTGAAAGTGTGAGGACATATTTTCTCGCAAGCTGTGGAATTTGGCCTCACCTCTGCCCATTGTTTGGTCACGCTGCAGGTGGTAATCATGAGGGACTATCAGCACCGGAACGTGGTGGAGATGTTCAAGTCTGCGCTTGTAGAGGAGGAGCTGTGGGTGATCATGGAGTATCTGCAAGGCGGAGCGCTGACCAACATTGTGGCCGAAACCAGGTACGACCGTGCCGAGACCAGTGCTGAGAAAATGGTGCAGAAGCTGTGAGGGTGACGTCCACCTCAATGTCTAATCGTTAGTGACTATTTCGGCCACAAGGGGGTGTTGTGGTATCGATGGTGGCTGTTGCAGGACAAAACTGTCTCTCTCAATCTCTCTTTTTCTACACATCCACCCCACCCCCACCCCCACACACACACTTCCCCACGTCCCATCTCCCTCTGGAACATACAGATTCTATGACGTAATCTGGCCTGTCCATGTCGGTGGACACATGGAAAGTCAATTGAGGGTGACAAATTTGATTTCCTGTGGCTGTCGCTTTGTTCAATAACACGTGCACCAAAAACAGGGGCAAAGTATCGATCGACAGTGGCTGTGTGTGTGTGTATGTTTGTGTGCTTTTAGCCACCATTGTGTGGTATGTAATTGGTTGACTTGGTCTCCACGGGATGCCCCCCCAACTGTGACCTTTGCCGGATCGGATGGGTCCTGTTTCGCTGCTCCGACCGCTCTATTATGCAGAGCTGCTAATGCTTCAAAGCATTTTGGATGCTAATTTAGTTTTTTTTGTTTTGGACAAAGTTAATTCCCTAAATATCCACCTGTTCCCAAAAGACTGCTTGTCTTGTGCCGAATGGACCAACCTTCACACTTTGGTGTGAACGCTCTTAGAACTCACCGGGAAAAGTCAGGATGAATCACTCCGAAATGCTAATGCAAATTATGTGAATGTGTGTTTCGCCAACTCACTTTGTGCCTGCGTGTGTGTGTGTGTGTGTGTGTGTGTGTGTGTGTGTGTGTGTTCTCCTCCAGGCTGAGTGAGGAACAGATTGCCACGGTGTGTGAAGCCGTCCTGCAGGCGTTGGCCTATCTCCACTCACAGGGAGTCATCCACCGAGACATCAAGAGTGACTCCATCCTGCTCACACTCGACGGACGGGTACAACATCTCCTCCCTCCCTCCCTCTCTCCCTCTGTCCGCCTGTCTCTCGTCCCCTCTATAGTAAGGTGTCTCCCTTGTCTCCCGCAGGTTAAGCTTTCAGACTTTGGCTTCTGTGCCCAGATCAGTAAAGACATCCCCAAGAGGAAGTCCCTGGTGGGGACCCCTTACTGGATGGCTCCCGAGGTCATATCCAAATCGCCATATGGCACCGAGGTGGGTGATTCACGTCAGCGGCCGCCAGCTCATGTCCCTGCCAGCGTGGTCTGTCTGTGTACACACAGAGTGTTTTCTGTCCCAGGTGGACGTTTGGTCAATGGGCATCATGGTGGTAGAGATGGTGGACGGGGAGCCGCCGTACTTCAGCGAAACACCCGTAGCAGCTATGAAGAGGCTGAGGGACGAGGGGGCACCGACTGTACGAAACGTCAACCAGGTGTGTGAAGACGCACGAGTGGGACGCGCGCGCGCACACACACACACACACACATACACGCTGCAAAACTAAAGAGTGGTATTTAAACTAGGGATGTCCGATATTGGCTTTTTTGCCGATGTCCCATACGCCGATATTGTCCAACTCTCAATTTACCAATACCGATAACAGCCGATACCGATATGTGCCCTCGTAAACGCTTCAGGAGCGCATAGGCACTACTTCGGTGTAACGCAAGCATTATTTTATTTTTATCGGTTTTTATTTTATCGGTTTTAAAGCAAAAAAATCCGATACAGATATTACATTTTTATGCTAATATCGGGTCGATAATATCGGTGGGCCGATATTATCGGACATCTCTAATTTAAACCGTTCTTTGTCTCCAGATCTCCCCAGTGTTGAAAGACTTCCTGGACCGTATGCTGACCCGGGACCCCCTGGAGCGGGCCAGTGCCACCGACCTTCTGGAGCACCCCTTCCTGCTGCAGAGCGGCTCACCTCAGTGCCTGGTCCCTCTGGTGGAGCAGTACCGCAAGCGTATGTCCCGCTGCTGACCTCACAGGGGCTCCACCAACCCCTACAAACCCACCCACAGTCTGATCTGTCGAGGCCTCCGTCCAGGAACCCGAGCCAGCGGCAGACAGCATGAGCAAAACCCAGACCCCTCGCCATCACGGCCAGACAGGGGGTCCTCACTGTCAGCCGCAGCGGAGACGTGGACACGGTTGGGAGACGGGAAGAGCGAAAGAAGCACTTTAAGGGCATATCGGAGGGCGGCAGGCCAGCGGAGGGGCCGAGCAGAGACAGATATCCCATAACGCACGGCGGGACTGAAGCCGACACATCACGCGCACGTTAGCTGGCTCACAACCCTGTCGGGGGTGGCGTCCACACTGAGCCTGCACAGCTGACGCTGCTGCGGCTCACTGTGACATTGTCCAGACCGGAGTGTGTGTATGTGTGCGTGCGCGTGTGTCTGTGGACACAATTACCTCTGCACATTCACCGTCTGCGGAGCGGAAATGGCGACTCTCATCACGCAGCGACGGTCTGGACTCTTTGCATGGCCAATCGGAGGCACACCTGGCCTGATGTGAATGCTTGAATATGTACCAAACTGGGTTATGAAAGACGCGTCTCCTCCTTTATTAGCATCACAAGTGGCTCCATGAAAGCCCAGCTGCTACTAGCAGGGAACTGGAAAATCACCAGGATCACCTCCTTCTTTTTTCATATTTATTCCTTTCTTTCTTTCCAAAAAAAAAAGGTATTGTTGGGTTTTTGTATGAAATTGCAAATAAGGTTTCGTTCGGCGTGTGAGCAGACATATTAATAATGTAAATAAAGATATGAAATATTAGGTTCTTAACCTGCTGGTCGACGGCGGTAGTTTCACAAGAATAACGTTTACTTTTACTGAAACATTACAACACAAGTGTATGTGTCTGTGTGTGTCTATATGTGTGCGCGTGTGTGTGTGTGCGCGTGTGTGTGCGTATGTCTGCACGTGGGTTCATCCGACTTCATCTCAGTCTTTGCTTCTGACATCCCTCTTTGTATTGTAATAGACTTTTTAATAACCCACAACATGTGTGAGTAGAAGCGTGTGTGCGAGTGTTTGCGTGTGTGTGTGTGTGTGTTCCTGGAGTCACGCACCGTACGAGTGTGTTTGCATTGGTTTGCCTCGATAAAGCACACAGGCTTGGCACGTGATGCTGCAGGATGTCCACCAGCTGAGAACACTTTGCACACCGTCCCCGTGCTCCGGCACGGATACACGTCTTTCTAACCAAGTGGCTCGTTCACAAAGAAAAGAGAATTACACGTTATTCTAATTTTGTATAAACCAATAAATGATGCATACTGAATCTCAGCTGAACGCCGGTGGTTTTGTCCATTGTGTCATCGCTCACAAACGGAGGGGGCTCGTTCTTTTCAGCGTGTTTATTAAATATGCAGCGTGAATCATACAGCGTATAGGCGTTTGGCTATTTGAGCGAGATTTTTAAGCATCTCTGGTAGAATATAAATATTATGTATGTCAAACAACAGAGCGGATCAGTAGATAACGTCAAGATATGTTAAAAAACTGATTTATAAATAGTTGATTAACAAAACAATCAATGACTTTGCAAACATTGATAAACTAAACATTAGCATGTGTATGTGTGTGTGTGTGATCTCTCCCACTATATCTCCAGTTTTTACACCTTCCCTCTGATCCTGAAAGGACGTGTCCCCGTCCCGGTCAGCCCCCTGTTTGTTGACACTGTCCCTCTTCCTAATTGATCGGCGACTGAGCGGAGCTTAGCTCAAACTCGCACCGCACACCGCTGATGCTGTCCACGCTCGGCTGGCTGCACACTTGCTGGTGCGTGCAGGACAGAGGGAAGGTCTCTGAGCGAGACATCTGGCCCTTGCCGGCCGCTGGGGGCGGTGCCGCTCCCGCCGTCGCCGTGCAATCCATCGCTGTTCTCATGAAGTCCGGAGCGGTGAATCGGCGGAGGAGTCTGGTTCCCAGAGCGGCAAGCGCTGGCGCTCTGCTGCTGAGAACCTTCCCAGACTCCATCTCGCCTCTCGCCGCCAGCAGTTCGTTTTGTCTGGCGGAGGACGCTTGGCTCTCGATCTCCAGCTCCTCGGGTGATCTGGCCAGCTGGGCATTGGACAGAGGCTTCGGCAGTGAGAGGGCTTTGTCGGCGTCATTCGTCAGGCTCCTCTTCCTCGGACCGTCCAGCTTGTCCGCGAGGCACCTCTCCTCCGGGAGCGAAGCTCTCTTCTGTTTGCTAGCCAACAGGCTGATGTCCCTGCCGTCCCCCTGGTAGGACTGCTTTCTGATGCTCAGATGGTCCAGGTTGAAGGACTTTGCTTTCTCCCACACAGTGAATCTCTGCAGCGGTTTGTCCTGGAGTCTGTTCTCTTGGCCGACTTCTCTCTGGCTCAGCTCACCCAGGGAGTTCAGGGTTTTGGACCCCTTCCGCTCGCGAGTCTGGTGGTTCTGCAGTTGTTTTGCGGAGAAAAGGACGTTGTGGGCCCCTTCTGCCTGGCCTTTCTGCTGCTCAGTGGGTGGACACGGGCTGGGTCGAAGGCTGTCCTCTTGCGACTGGTTGCGTTGATATCTAAGACGGTTCCACAGCCCGCCGTCCCCGATCCTCAGCTGTCTCTGAAACACTCCAGGCAGATGGTCCTCGTGGTTGCTATGGAAGTGCTTGGAGAACCTCTCCAGGATGTGTTTGGGGAGCCTGTTTGGAAGCCGCCGCTCTCCGTCCGCCGATGCATCGACGGCGGGTTGCGACACGTCCGCGCTCATGGCCCTCCTGGACGAACAGTTCAGAATCTGGACGCACTGGTTGTGTCCAAAGAAGGCGGCCACCTCCAGAGCAGAGTGGCCGACGTTGTTTGTTCTGTCCAGGGTGAGTCCCAGCCTCTTGAAAGCCCTGACCAAGAACTCCAGGACCTGGCTGTGTCCGGAAAAGGCAGCGTACATCAGAGCGCTGTTGCCCCAGGCGTCGGAGGCATCGGGGTCGGCGTTGTACTGCACCAGGAGCTTGACGACGTCGAGGTGTCCCAGCTCGCAGGCGTGGCTCAGCGCCGTTCGTCCGTCCTCGTCCTGGCAGTTGACGTCGGCGCCCTTCTCCAGCAGCAGCTTGGTGAACTTGGCCCGGGCGGCGGGGTCCTGCAGGCAGATGGCGTGCATCAGCGGGGTGCGGTTGTTTTCCGTCTTGGAGTTGATGATGCGTCCGTCCAGGGCATCCAGGATGAAGCGCGCCAGGTGGACCTTGCCCCCGTGCATGGCCTCCAGGAAGCTCTTGGTGCCGGAGCCCTGGCGCAAGTCTTTGGGTCGCATCATCATGGCTCGGCGACGGGGAACGAGCGGGTGGCTGAGAGACAGACGAGGAAGTTCTCAGCGGCGCTGCCTGCTGACAGCCAGGACATCTAAGCAGAGTGAGTCTGAATGGGGAGCCGGCGCGGCTTTTATACCTCCCTCTCCGCATGCCTGCCCCACGTTGCCTAGGAAACAACTGTCTGAGGACCATTATGCAGTGGCAGCTTGTATTCAGCCCGAGCACACTAAGCCTGGAGAGAAATATCTGCTATTTGAACAGAATAATTACTCAAGGAGAAAAACACAGCCACTGTTTTTCAAGTCAGGTTTGCTGGCCAGGAGGGGAAAGCAACAATATTTCCCAGATGAAACTAAATTAATCAACAGATTTCCAGCGCCGCAGGAGAGTCAAACATGAAATGAGTAAATCAGGGTTGTGTGAAATTCAATGGTTTGTGTGTTAATTAATTGATTCCTTTTATAAGAGACGTCCTTGTTATCGGAGGCTTGATGGGAGCGGGATAGATTTGGAGCGTCACAGATTTCCTCACACAGATTTTGCAGCCTACGTTCCCTTGTGATACGCAGGTTAGCGTAGCAGTAACGAAATGTGACGATTCACTTCGTCCGCGACGAGGCAAACAGGCCGGTTGCCATGTGGATGAAGGACAGAGACTCAAAAATAAACCCAATATTGGTCTGAGCTACAGGGACGCTGATTATGCCGATCGAGACGAGCATAATTACTGGAGACAACTTATTATTTCCCGCGCAGCAAACGCACATCAGCAGCATTATTTTCTGATCGCTCTGCTCGGAATGGACGTTGCACACACGTCATGGGGACGCATCTTCTCATCAAGCGAGCAGTGGAGGTCTGAGTGTGTATCCAGCCTCTCTGACTGCCTTAGGCTGCTCTTTCTACCGGTCCACGCACCCATACACACACGCGAGCACGCGCAGGTCCTCTACCCTCAGACAGTCTTTTATCGGTTATAAACGCGTTAACATGTGTAGAATCCGTTTGTGAAAAGGTCACATTATCTCGATCTTTGCTCCGGTTTTAGCCGAGCTCCCTCAAGGAGCCCGAGCTCTGCCTGCACAGACCTCAAAGGTGGGACTAAAGCTGGATGTGGTCAAAAGAAGTAAAGTAAAGTTAAAGTGGTTTCACACTTTAACTCTCTACACAGTGGCTTCTTTAGTACATCATTGCTGTAATATTTGCAAGAGGTCAGATTTATCTCTTTTTTGACGATCCAAATGGAGAAACCATGGTCACTGGGGTCATGGTGTCTATCATCACATTTAAAAGCTTTTTGCTCAGAGACTGAGGGACACATTTGTCTTTGAGCCCTCTCCAATATGGAGAAAATGCATCTGCCCCTATTGGCTTCGGGATCGTTGCCTCATCGCAATCGCTGAATTTGTGTATTTTCAGCGCCTTCAACCTCCGGTGGGTGCCGTAAAAGCCGCAAGAAAACTGAAACGTGGACGGGACCCTCAGAATGTGATCGAGTGGCTAATAATTGCAGAGACGCATGCAGAAATGCTGGGACGGTCTGATAAATTCGTAATCATCCATTCAGCGGCAGGCCCGGCCCAAGCACGGGCCACCTTGAATCCTTGATGAGGAATTAAAGCCTTAAACTTAAGGTGTTCTCTGCAGCCTTTAAACGCTTTAATTAGCCACAAGGGAAAACACAGGTTCCTTGCTGCAAAATCAACACGACGTTCGAGGTTCTCGAAGGTGAAAATAAAAAATAAGTTGAAAATGGAAACAAAGCTGCGCTCCCCCGGCACCTCCACTTAGTCTGGAACAGCTGAGACGAACGGGGAGAGTCGACTTTGGACGCCGAAGGTTCTTTCTCACCGGTGAGTCAACATCGCCTCCGTCCCCGCAGGACCGCCGCGTCCCCCTGGCTAATTGGCGAACACCTGAGAGCGCCCGGGAGCCGTGCGGGGCCTCAGTCAGCCGGCCCCACGTGATAAACAGGAGGCAATTAATCCGCCCGCCACCATTTTCCATCGCCGCTGCAAATCTCTCATCAGAAAGTCGCTCCAGAAGGAGGGAACGCGCGCCCGCCAGGCAAGTTTGTTCGCACGCGTTGGTGTTTCATCAGCGTCGCCTCTCGGCCGCCACGGCTCGCCGGGTCTGTTTCGATGGCGTCCGAGCGGTTGCGCGGTGCTCTCGTAACGCCGTGACGCTCCAGCGGGAGCCACGTCATCCAGTTTGATTCCCCTGATTTGCGACAAAGATGCGCAGGCGTTACGACTGTGGCTGTTTTCCAGGAAGTACGGGGCCGTCACGCGGCTGCCTCCACGTGGCCAGGTCCCCCTGCTGTGAGGACAGTGGCTCTGTGGAGTTTGATCCGGAGCGTTGGGAGACCAGAGATTCAAGGCCACAGATGCGAGACGCAAGGGGGTGGAAGGTGGAGGATCAATTATGGAGAGTTACAGGCATTATAGTTCAGCTCCCTAATGGCCGCCCATCCGGGAGTCAGCGCCAATGCGTCCCCTGCCCTCCTCCATTACTGGCCAGATGGCAGAGGCTTGGCCGTGCTTCTCCCTAATGGCAACTCTGCCACCCTAGCTTGGAGGCGTGCGGCTCGCTCATGACCTCTGCGCAGCCACCTGCAGGAACAACAGTGGCAACGATCCAAGCCGAGTCTGGCCAGCTAAACAGAGATGCGATGCTTCTAGAAAAGGGGGAGAAGCCAAAGAATAGGACAACTGAAGTTTAAGCTTCACTGCAATACCACAAGAGTTTCATGGGTCACGACTAGGGATGTCCGATATTGGCTTTTTTGCCAATATCTGATATGCCGATATTGTCCAACTCTCAATTTACCGATACCGATAACAGCCGATACCGATATGTGCGCCGGTAAACGCTTCAGGAGCGCATAGGCACTATTTCAGTGTGACGCAAGCATTATTGTATTTTTATCAGTTTTTATTTTATCGGTTTTAAAACAAAAAAATCCGATATCGATATTACATTTTTATGCTAATATCGGGCCGATAATATTGGTGGGCCGATATTATCGGACATCTCTAGTCACGACCTAATGATGTCAGGGTACGATGGGCAGAAACCAATTGCAGAGCAGGAGTGTGTTTGTCCGTGGCATTTATTGTAAAAGTCCACTGGGCAAAAAGTCTGGAAATTGCCCATGGCAAAAAAAAAAAACAGAAAGACACACACAAACAGAACCTGAAGATTCAATCCCCAGCAAAACACAGAATCCAGAGCCCAGCCTCACAAAAGGCAGAAAAACAACAACAGACCACAAAGAAACCACCCAAACCAGAGAAACCAACAGACAGCAACTTAAAACCCTCTCAATTAAGCCTAATGGCCAACAGGTGCTCACACTGATTGGAGGGTGAGTGTGAGACAAGGAGCGGAAGTCCAAAAAAGGGCGTGGGTGTGCCCCTAACCAGGCCCCAACAGGGGGCGTCGGCTAATGGGCCTCCCAGGCGAAGATCCTGACACACTGGATGTGCAGCGGAATGAGAGTTCGAATGAGCAAACGGAAAAAACACAATTCTAAATAAAATTGCACTATACCAAATAAAAACCAGTCAACGGGAAACGGACAGATGATGATGAAGACGGACAGAGTGCTTTGGCAGTAATGTCTCACACACCTGTTTGTTTGGAAATCTGTGCTTAATTATTTCTCGTCTGATTCGCTCCCGTATTGATTCTCCACGCCATCCTTGTTTTTCTGACACGACCACGCACGGGCTCATAAATCAGCGTCGCAGCCTTCACGCCGCCTTCGCTCGTATCGATTGGCTGCGATGAGCTGACAAATCCCGCGCCACCTCTACACGTTCTGCCGCCGCACGCCGAGGGCGTTCGCGACTTCCCGTCAGACGGACGCGTCAGCGTTTCCCAGAAAATCCGAGATTCTAATCTGCCCCATTATCCGCAGCCGCCGCGGTTTCCCATAAGCCACCAGCAGCCCCTCCTCCAGGGGCGAGGAGGAGGGGGGCGAGGAGAGCTTCCTCTTCATCGTGATCTCCATCTCCTCGTCTGAGGTGCACTCACTCCTACTCGGTCACGTAGAAGTGTCCCGAGGGTTTTGTGATGACACACATACACACAGAGACGCGCAATTTGGCCCTTAATCTCCTCTGTGAGCTGGTGATGGATGGAGAGACGAACCTGTTTAAATTCAGAGCGGGATCAGCAAGTCATCTTCATCTTCATCTTTTCTGTCTCTTCCCTGGATGAGCCCCATTAGGAGGGACGCCCATTTGACTGGGACGCCGGTGGGAAACACACTGAGAAAGTTTAACCTCTCTCTCCTCCGCATAAATTCCAACCCTAACCCATCTGTGAGAGGGTCCATTCACAGGCCTCTCACACACCCCGAGTGTTGGGGGTGTGTGTGTGGGGACTACACAGTGTCTGCTCAACTGCCGTTGATTCAAGAGGGTCCAGGTGTGAGAGGAGAACGGCAAACTTTCTGAGGTCAAACTTGGGGATGGGGGGGGGGACTGCAGACGCCCCCTGGAGTTGAAGCTATGTAAGCGCAGGGGAGTGCAGAAAGAGGAAACGACGCAAGGAAGAAAAGTGTTCGACAGCTTTGCACAGACATACACACACACACACACACACGCCACCTGCTCTCAGCGCCATGCGCACTCTGTGTGTTTGCGTGGGCGTGTGTGTGTGAGACGCTCATACATTCCTCACCAATCACTGAAGCCGATTCCAGCTGCCCACCTGGACGCAGTCAGGGCCCCAACTCAACTCACTGAATTTCATCATGTTTATTTCAAATATCCACCACACAAAAAACTCTTTTACACTGAATATTTCAGATTTTTATTCATAGCACACATGCAGCTACTTCATGGGGAAACTATGGGTGCAAAGAAGGGACAAAATAGTACAGGCTTTCATAGGGATTTCAAGAAATTAAAAGTAAAGCCTTAAAGGTCCGACTTAAACGCTAGCTGTCCTCATTTGGCCTCTCTGTCTCATGTCTCTGACCTGTCCAATCAGTGGGGACTCTGCTGATTCAGGCCCGAGTGCTTTGACACACACTCCGAACTAATGGATCACGGCGTGGCAGGAAATCTGAGGGGCAAACTGCATGTCTCCGACCCGCCTGTCCACGTCCTCCCAGTCTGAGGGCCGGGGAAAAAAAACGAACAGACAGATTGGCTGAGACGGTGAGTCAAAGGAAATCGCCAAGGAAACACGCAAGAAATCACCAATCACGTCAACAGGCTGCCGTTGTTGTCGGAGCTTGCCTAGTGTGTGTGTGTGTGTGTGTGTGTGTGTGTGTGTGTGTGTGTGTTTGTCTGAAAAAAAAGAGAGCTGCAGCTTTGTTTCGTTCTGAATTAGTCAGCCGCTTGTGTGCCAAATGACGCTGGCTCAGAACGCAGAGGAGTCCAGTTAGGGACGGGCACTCGCTCAGCGTGTGTGTGTACGTGTGTGCAGAGGGGCTCTACGCTACACACACACACACACACACACACACACACACGCGTTTCAAGCTCCTCTCTTGATATTGCTCACTGATGTGTTCTCTTTGCACTCTGTGGCCTCTGATTCATTTATAGCGTAAATAACACACTCAGCAACACACATCAGCCTGTGCTAATGTGACAAACACAAACACACACACACACACACACACACACACACAAATATTGCAGCAGTACAAATCAGAGTATATTGAGAGTTTTGAATGAAGACGTCGCACCCATCCAAGTCTGTTTTGTATTGTATTGTATTGTGTTCATTGTACCAGTAGAAACGGATCCCCGATCCCCAAAAGCTTTGCATTTTCTTTGTTTGATCCATTGCAAACCAAATGTTGGCACTTGGTTGAAGGTTGTCGCACTGAATGAAGGAAAACTCAAAACCAGCGAAAGAAGTTTTTTGAACTCTAGTAACTCTCTCAATCACATCTCATGTTAAACTAAACTACCTCTTCGAGAACAAATGAAGTCTGGTACAACATGAGACGTGAAGTTCAATCTGTAAAAATGACGACAAGCGGGGCAAAGGTAGGCTAGGAAATGAGAGAAAATATCACACTTCACGTCTTGCTACACATCCCACTCAAACCTCGGGTTATGATCAAATAAATGGTCAGGAATAAAATCTAAAAATACTCAATAAATAAATTGAAAATGTACCTAATTTTGTCTCTCATAAGCAAAAATAAGCAAGTTGATGGGGTGAGACAAACCTCACCAACCTAACGCTCTGCTGGAGCTGCCGGCGGCATATTGTGCGTTGAGTGTGTGTGCGACATGACCGTGATGACAAATTACAGTTGTTTTCATGCAGACTCAAAGCAAGCGGATCCTCTCGCTCCGTTTCATCTGTTTCTGGACTTTTCAAGAGAACCGAGCGGAGGCAAAGTGCCCTGAGCGTCAACGCCTCCCTTTCTGGAGGACACGGGAGAGAGAGGTGGGACAGGTGGACCTCTCGGACGGCAGGGGGGGGGGACAGGTCTACCCGAGGTAGACGTCCCCGTAGCCTCGCTCCTCCACCTTCTTCTCGTCCTTCTTGTCCACCAGCTTAGGGAAATGAGGCTCCAGGCAGGCGTTCAGCGCCTCCCTCACCTCCGCCTGCTGGGACTTCATCCTCTGCTCGTGGTCCCTCAGGGCCTCCAGGTTGAGCTGCACAGGAGGGGTCAAAGGTCACTGACATTCAGTAGTCACATTGAATGCATATTTAACAGCTGCGAGATGGCGCGAAAATGGAAAATTTGGTCGGTATTCAACCAAATCGCTGAAGGGACGCCGACGAAACTGTCATCAAAATGTGTCACTCCTTGTTCCGGTTTTGGTATTAAAGCGTCTCCCAAAAAATAATCCATTTTTCGCCAAGAGTGATGTGAGAAACAGAGCAACGGATTTAAAAAGAAAAAAAAAAAAAAACACAACAAAAAACGACAACTACAACCATCTGGCGCTTGCGCGTCAGTGTAGCGGCGATGGTGTGAGAAGCTAACACCTCAAACTCCACGCCAGCATCCAACGCATTGCCGTCGCCTCGCAGCCGAGCGGCGTCCCGACAGGCGATGACATCATCGCCAGCAGCGGTGGGAGGGTGGCTCGTGTTTGACGAGTCGCACAAACCGCCTGCGTCACGCTGCACAACTAGGGTTTGACGAGGAGAGCGCACAGATGGCCCGGGCTTTGCTAGTGGACGTGTTTTCCTCCGTGGTGTGCGTGCGTGAGTGACTGTGTGTGTGTGTGTGTGTGTGTGTGTGTGTGTGTGTACCTGATTAGTCAGGGCCTTGATCTCCTCCAGGGTGTTTGCCTGTTTCTTCATCAGCGCTTCTTGTTGAGGGTTCGAATCTGACGACTACAGCAAAACAAGGCCACCACGTGTCACTGCTCAAACACATACAGATCTGTGGTTTCAGACTGTGCGTGCGTGTGTGTGCGCGCTCGTGTGTGCGTGTATGTGGTTGTGTGTGCTCATGTTTGTGTGGGCACATGATCCGTCAGGTCTGCAAGGATGTTATTGAGTGAGAGATTAAGAGTGTTTGCATGTCTATGAAGCCTTCCACTGCTCGTGTTTCCCTCTCTATGTAAATGTGTGTGTGTATGAGTGTGTCGCGGTGGAGTGCACCCACGGGAGGCAACCTGAGAGGGGATCGATGCGTCAGGGGCACAACAGGTTTGAGTTGTCCAGTTCAATTTGGCAGCCATAACTGCAGTGGGCGGCTCGATAGCGAGACGCTGCCGATGAATCGAGTGATTGAGATATAAATAGCTGTAATTAATGCAGAGATGCTGATGAAGTGGATTAAAACGAGCCGCGCTGCAAATTTGCTGTGTGTGTGTGTGTGTGTGTGAGTTTGGGTGGTGCTTTGGGGGTGGGCAAAGATGACTTTGAATCCTGTCCAGGGTCCCCACCACCTACACACGCACACACAAACACACACACACCTACCTCCATAACAGGTCTGTGTGTTGATGAACAGGTGAGTCATCCCCACACACAAAACTAAGTCAGAGCTCAGTTGTCTTAGACCTGGTTGCATGCGTGGCCTCGTCTCAACTATCTCTCAGCCGTTCCGTTACTATAGTTACACCCCCAAATGCCACAAATCATGAGCCCTGAAGTCCACGTCAGCGCACGCTAGAGCCGTGGCGCGAAAACAAACGATATTCAGTTTCTTGGAGGAGCGGGGGATTGGGAGCATCTGGTGTCGTGCCGGTTCTGGCGGGTCCGGTACTCACGATGCTGTCCGAGTCGTCCTGCACCTCGCAGCTCGTCCCCCTCTTCAACCTGCCGGGATAGATTCAAATCCAATCCTTCAGAACATGGCACGGGGACTTGGGACAGGAATGCCACGTGATAAAACGTGTGTGTCTGTGTGTGTGTGTGTGTGTGTGTGTGTGTGTGTGTGTGTGTGTGTGGGTGTGTGTGGGTGTGTGTGTGTGCTCTTGCATGGCGTGTGTGTTGAATGTAAACGTGGCGTTCGCTGAAGATTGAGGAAGAGCAACGTGGACTCACTTTGACTTGTCGCGCTTGGATGATCTCTTCTTGTTTGCCTTG